>JAYEPQ010000003.1:70015649-70055649 GCA_036321105.1 Dracaena cambodiana | reverse complement strand
ATAATTTGCAAATCCTTGGGAGCATGCTTGCTTGCTTGACACTTATTTATTTCCTTTGAGAAATTGCTAACATATGGACTTAAATGAAAGTTCATACACTAGTATTAGTTGCAATAAATTTGTCATTATTGAAACAAATCAATAATCAGTTAGGAAATTTCATTATGATCTTTCGTAGAAGACCAAGGAGGTTTTTTTTTTTTTTGGGGTTTTTACATATCTATCCCTTAAATATTTAAAAATTAGAATTTAGTCCCCAAAATCTTTTAAATTACTACAATTTAGTCCCCCAACCATATTTTTTGCCCGAATTTTTCATTATATCCCTGAGTTAATTCACTTTAGTTCTCTCTTCCCTCTTTCTCATCTTTTCCTCTTCTTATTGGTTTCCTCTCTCCATTATTCTCCTCTCTCTCTCTTCCTTCTTCTTATTGGATTACTCTAAGTTACTTCACTTTAGAGATTAACTGGGAGGGAAGAAAGAAAGGAGAAGAATGGAGATGGGAACCCAATAAGAAAATGAAGAGAGGAGGAAGAGAGAAGGGAGGATTAAAGTGAAGTAATTCAGGGGTATAACGGGAAATTCATGCCAAAAATATAGTTGGGGGACTAAATTGTGGTAACTTAAAGGATTTGTGGGACTAAATTATAAATATGAAGATTTGGGAAACTAAATTCTAATTGTTAAAGATTTAAGGGACAGATATGTAAAACCCCCTTCTTTTTTTTTTCTTCTTCTTTTGCATGTAAAAGCCCAACTTGGTTGAACTAATCCTCTGATGATAAATCCATGATCTCAATCATAAGATCCGTTGGGCCCCAATCAAATGCCTAATCTGTAACAGAGTCTGGTATGAAGTTTGTGATTCATATGTTCATGAGACCACTTTATGAATATTAGCAGAAATTTTACCCATTTTCTTTGTGATTATAGAATCTCGTCGGCAACAATGTTTGTTTAAGCATTGGTATCAATCTTTATTGGGAGAAACAGAAACCTTTTGTACTTTATGTTGCAAAACATTTTTGTAGTAGAAACTTTCCTTGCAAGATTGTCACATTGGTTTTTGCAGGTTCTATTTATTTTGCTATGCTGACAATTTTCTTATTAAAGTGTAAACTGGATGTAAAGTTATCCATCCAATTAACGTGTGGTTTTTTTTCTTTGTTCGCAGGGGAAAAAGCATAAGCCAATGTTGCAGCATGTTGATATTTCTTGTTTACTTAAAGCCTCGGTCTATAAGAAGCAGTGTGAGAAGACGCATATTGATCCTGTTGATCATCCAGAGCAGAACTTGCCAACAGGGGATAATTTTGCAAGAAACCTTAGTTGCAAAGATGTCCAGAGCTTGAACATGATGCTTAAGCACAAGGAGGCAGCAAAGGTTCTTCCTATTCATGGAATTCTCAAGAATCAGGCAAAAACTTCATCAGCGAAGAATGCAAATGCGAGTGGCAAAGCAAGGGATAACAATTTATTGAAGTCGTGTAATGCTGTTGTAAAGCATGTTACATTTTCCAGCAAGGATCACATGCTTAGGCCTTCACTGGCAACAGATGGATTGCCTTCATCATCAGATACAGATAATTCAAGAAACAGTAAGAAAATTTCCTGTCCTACGGAGGGAGATCAGCCGGTAAAAGAAAAGGAGAAGATTGCCTTCGTCGTTACCGATGTAGCAGAGAAGACCTTTAGCATCTCCTCTGAAATAAAAAATCAGCTTGATTTTGGTAACGACTCCTACACCCAAATTTGCCTGAACAATAGGAACTGTGCTGACACTGATGGAACTGTAGACCTAAGTGGTGCAAGGCAGATATATGGATCGAACAATGATAAAAACTCTAATACAGGCAAGCAACAGATTCAGGCAAGCAAAAGATTCAGGCAAGCAATTGTCTCAAGTTTCGATGCTCAAATAAATGCAGAAGAGAGCATCTTGACGAAATCAGCGGCTCAAAGTTTTATTAAGCCAACTGAAAGTGGTGTTTCAAAATCTTATCTAACATGTTCTCAGTCTACAATCAGGAGAGTGCCTTCAAGATCTTGTTCGGTGATGAGTCGTAAAGCAACTGAGAGAAGGTTCAATTTTTCAGAAGGGACCAACATTAGTTTCATCAATCACACCCCAGAGTCTCAGCATAACTGTCAATCGGAAAAAGGTGTGAGTACTTTATGCTCATCTGCAGTATCCATGACATTTGGGGAATCAAGATTGGCATCAGATCTTCTGCCTATCTACGGGGACAGTGACAAGAATTTTGTTGGTTTGCCTCTTAATTCGCAGGGAGAGCTCATCAAATTACATTCAAGTGGTAATTTTGGTTTTAGTGATCTCTTCAAGAAACAAAAAAGAGGGGGTACTCCTCATAACTTAGCTCAGAATTGTTACGAGCCTAGATCCAAAAATAATCTTGGGAAAATGAAGAAGAAATACTCCGGTTCACCATTGTATCAAAAGGATCATTTAAGATGGATTGACGAGCAGTATGTTTCAGCTAATAGACTGATAGCGCCAGGTTTAAATTTTAGGGAGTTACAAAGTGTTGAAATAAGGGAAGCACCGGGACATCATTGGGTGAAGGATCAAAAGCAACATGTTCATCACCATCCTAGTCTAGCAAATTCTGGTCGTGGTGGCAGGGGTTTCAATCATACCCAAAACTGGAGCGGGATAAAAAGGTTTCAATCAGAGGGGAGTCTAGATCGCAGGATTCGGCTTGTTGCCCAACCTGCAATGCGCTTGATGGGAAAAAATGTTACAGTCGGTGAGAGTAGTAATATATCGCAGAGTTCTACTGATGGAAGTGTATGGACAGACAAAGAAATAGTAACTGAAAGATTATCTGATAAGTCCCATTCTAATCAACTGCTCCAGGAGCAACTGGCTGCACATTCAGCGTTTGGATTATCAGAAAGGAATATTTTGCCGCCAGTAGAACCATGCGGCTTTTACTTTCCAAAAACACAAGCTAGATCAGTTGACATCTCTTTTGATTGTCGACAGCAACGGATATCAAGTAATGGCATTTCTTCCGCTACTGGAAACCTTGGTTCCGTAATGCAGAATTCTAGTCATCTGTTGTATCCTCAAGCAGTGTCGAGTAAGACACACAAGTCCTTTTCTGATTGCAACTCAACAATTGATTCTGTTCAGAAGGGTATATCTGCTGCGACATCACATCCTCAAAATGTTTTTCAGCTTATGCAACTAAATTCTACCAACTGCGGACACAGCCCAGACCTTTGTCATGGTACTCCATCAACTTTCCCTATCTCATTTCCTAACCTTAATCGTGGGAACTTTGTCGTGCCATATTCAGCTAGTTCATTATGCTCCATTCCGCAGTGCCAACCAATTCTTAAAGAACAGAAAAACCGAAAGGCTTCTTATTCCGATCCATTTACTGGACACCATGCCCTTGCTATGTCAGCAACTGACCTCCCCTTCCCCGCACCCTATCCCGCGTCAACATTTTCTTTTCCTATGCTTAATACAATTGACCTTTGCTCATCTAATGCATCTATTTCATCTCAATCTTCATGTATACTACCCTCTTCAACCAGAAGATCCCCTTACCCTGTCAATAATGCCTATAAAACTATGACTGAGAACCACTATGGAACAACTACCGATTTTACATATTTTGGAGGTGTACATGATACTAACTTGTCTAGAAAAAGACTTGTTGATAGAAGTGATGAATTTACCAGACCAGGGAAAAAGCCCAATTTAACATCTTATTGGGACTCGCATCCTTCAACTGAACCAGGAAGGAGAGAACAGTCGCATCGATACACTCCTTGCAGTACAGAACCTCAGAATTTTCCTGGGTGTGGGCATAAAAGAATTACCATGGATTTTCAGATAATTGATTCTGAGAAGAAAGAAACTGATGAATTGAGAAAATTAGCCGGGTCTAGTTCCTTGATACATGACCATGGGATGATACAGGGAGTTGTCAGATTGAGTGCAGGAGTAAAGCATATTCTTAGACCCTGTCAAGACATGGGTGTAGATAATGCTAGACCAATACATTCTGTAATACCTTTTGGAATTCGCACCAATTCTCGCAAGACTCCAGTTTCTCAGAAGAAAACAACAAAAATATATAGATTCTAGTGGAGGCATACTTACATGGGGAGCCTAGATGGCATTGCTTTCTTCAACTCACGTTTTAGATTGGGGTAACCAGCTACATTTGGTTACTTGAATTATGAATAGAAGCAATTGTTGGTGGTGGTTCCAGCTCTTGTAATCTCATGTGTGTATATCATCGTGTTATATCTTTTTCCAATTCCTGGGGTTCTAAGCTTGGGATGTTGCAAAGTTTCTATACCAGTCAAGCTTTGTTGATCAGGTAACTCTTTGGTCCTCATTTTCCTAATACCTGATTAGATTTTATCGTTGTGCTTGACCGTTGTATGTTCTTTTGCTGTGAGTTTTGCTTGAGTGCACGAATCTTTTTTTCATCCTATGAGAGGCTATGCCAATTTTTTATGAGCTAATTTATGAATTGATAGAACTAGTAAAACTATTTGTAACATGAGCATTCTTACAATATAGGCTGTGCTTTTACTTTTTCATGGTCATTGTACCTTTGTAATATTCTTTCAGATTGTTGTATCAAATTCTTTCTTATGCCTGTATCGTCACTTGATATGAGTTATTCTTTATTTGCATATAGTGAAGTATTTTGACCTATTTAAACCTAAAATGATTTATATGAACTGCGGCAAGTTGTTTGAGGTATGTTTTGCGTCTAGGTTTGGGAACTTGAGTTTAGATTTTGATAAGATTAATTAGTATAGTTTGGATTTTAAAAACTATCTTATCTATTTTTATTTTACTTTTGAAATTATTTAAAATAATAAACTAAATAAAAATAATAAAATAATTTAAATTAGTTATCGTCTCCAAGATAATCACTATATTATTTATTTAAGTAAGATAGAAATTTAAAAGTTAATTTTTCGGCTAGTGTAGATTTGGGGTGTTATAATAGTGTTATCAACTTCAATAGAGCAGATCTCATAAATAGATACTATGTGTGTGAGCAGGTGCATGGACTTGTACTACGAAGAATGGATGCTCATATCAAGCCATGTCATGTTAGGCATGTGTGTCCTATGTATTTTGTAGAATTTGTGGCATGATGGCATGTTTTCCCCCCAACATTTCTATCTCCATGCTACATCCCCTGTGTGCATGTCCGTGCATGTGCATGTAAATTTACACATACATGTATGTACGTAACATTTGCTATAGTCGTATTATGTGACAAATTAAGTTAGTGGACTATCAAACTTGTCAGTAGGATACCTAAAAAGAAAAAGATGTCAGCAAAAATATCCTTCTGTACGTTTAGATTTTAAATTGATGCTTTATGTTCATGGTTTGGTATTGTGCTTATGTTGCATTCAATTTTTCATCCGATCATGGTTTTGTGTGTAATGCGCAAGAAGATTTCACCACCAAATTCAGCTGTGGGCATTTTAACTTGCTGAATGTTTTGGATGTATTTGATGATCCCTCAAGGTCATTGTCGCTTATATGCACTTATATTTGATTGTGAGGGGTCAAATTTTTGCTGAATTTCTTTTATGTTTCGTACTGTATCCATTTCGAGATTGCTTGATGAACAGGACATCCTGAAGTATTTGATGCTTAATTTTTACTGATCAAATATTAGATTTGGATGCTATATTATGGATTTGTAGTTCGGATGCTCTATTTTTGGTGTCTTGGATATTTAGAAATCAATAGCTTGCTATATTTGGAATTTGATTACGATTGAGATCAATTCATATGAAGTGGATTATCCTTGTTCATTATTCTTGTTCCTTTCTTCTTTTTGCTTTGACTTGTTCTATAGGCCTTACCTCCCCTTTTCTTGCCTAAGGAAGAAAGAAGACTTGTAGCTGGTCCATAAAGAATTCTTTACTTGTTTCTGTTTTTGGAGGAAAACTAATGCTTTACTTGTTTGCTGTCTCCTCTCCCGTCTTAAAATGACACTGCATTTCAACAATTCCATCATTGTCTTGCGGTTTCAGATTTGTGCAGCTGATCAGAATTGCACGGCAGAATGGGTGTTATTAAGGTCATTGCAGGGCATCTAGATGCGCTTATTGGGTGAGTACCGATGTTCTATCATATGCAATAATCAATCCTTAGCAATTCAAACTTTTGTTCGATATTTCTCTATTCTTATGCTCATATATACAAAAATTATCGCTGACTGTTGTTTTACATGTTATGAACAATCAGCCCAGGAGTGATGCTGCTTTATCCTCTGTAAGTGATCAAAATATTACTTTCTTGAAGAACTCTGTAAAATTCTTTGCGAAGACTAGTACTGGCCTTATTCACCATCTTTGTACATAATTAATGATCCAGATATGCATCAATTCGTGCGATAGAAACCCCTTCTTCTCTGGATGACCAGCAATGGCTAACATATTGGATCCTGTATTCTCTAATCACAATCTTCGAGCTCTCCTCTTGGAGAGTCCTACAATGGTAATCTGTCGGAGGGTGCCATTTTTAACTATGTCCGAAGCTAGTTATTTCAAACGAATTAGAAGCATTTGATTGCTGTTGATTCAATTGTTGTATCACAGGTTTCCACTGTGGCCATACATGAAGCTTGTGGTCTGTCTCTGGTTGGTGCTGCCAACGTTTAACGGAGCTGCCTACATTTACGAGAACTATGTGAGGAAGTACATCAAGATCGGGGCTCATGTAAGCTCAACGTACTCTGAGGAACAGCGAAGGGTGTTGCAGATGATGACCCTTGATGCTAGAAAATCGGTTGAGAGGTATATCGAGAAGCATGGACCAGATGCTTTCGAAAGAATCATCAAAGCAGTAAGAGAACTTTCTGATAATAATCTGTATATTTGTTATTCGAGATATGTATCATTGTGTGTTACCTTATGCAAGAAAATTTTAACCTGAAGTATCGTTTGCAGGCTGAAGCGGAAGCAAAGAAACACTGAACAATGGTGAAAGATAGAAACTCAAACTTATTCATATTAATACAATGTTAAAAAATTTATTTGCTTTTGAGGCTGCTACTCTAAGAATTCTATATTGAAACTGGATTGAATTCTTGTACAAGTTATCCTTTTCCCCACAAGATTAAATTTGGTGCAAATTATTCTGTTTCATGTGTCAAGCAATGATCAGACTCCCATATTTCCATCTATCAATTGATAATTATGCATTCAGAATGCACTTTCATGAACGATAATCAGTTAAAAATGCTTTCTTATGCCAAATTCATTGATTCAAAAATTTCCAGAAATTACATCAAAAGGAAAACTGAACACCATATTAGACAAGGAATATCGTTATTGGAGGCAGACTGCAGAAATTTTCAAACCATAAATGGGAACACAAATACAATTATAAGTCACAGAATTTATAAAATCAAAATTCCTCTAGTAGAAAATACTGTATATCTGATTCAGATCCCAGCAAGGCGACGAATGTCCATCTGATAAGCATCGGAAGAAGATTGCGCGCTGTAAGATCGCCTGGCGATGACTATATTGGCAGCTTCGGTTGGATGAAATGCATCCCAGAAGAGATACTGATTTCTATTCCGGCACGGTATCTGATAGGGAAGGCATGTAATCTGCCCATTATTTTTTCCAACCCCGCAGCATCCTCTGTTGGTAACTGTCAACCCTGTAAAAAGAGAAGTGAGAGAATAAGTTTAGGTTGAATAGACAAAATTTGGAGCTATGGCTCTCCCTCAAAGAAACCGAAAAAAATTTATACCATATGCTGCAGGGTTGCTACGGATATCCTGGAAAATGCCATAGACATTGATGTAAGTGAAATGAGCTCCATCCAGCTTGTTGAACTGATCGACCATCTGAATCACTCTTTTATTGAACATGTCGCACGCGTTGTTGATCCTGTCGATGCAATTGAAACTGTTGTTGCTGAACTTGGCCAGCTCGTTCGGGCTGCAGCCGACCTGACCAACTCCGATTATGGCCACCTTTCGCGCTCCATAGTTGTAGAGAGTCTGTTTATCAATGAAATTAAGGTGTCAGCGGATCTAGTAGCAGAGAAGGTTGTAATCGATTCCCTTTGGTCGGATAGATTTGCTAACCCTTATTTGCTGAGAGTATTGTTGGATGAGGAGGTCAGCCCACTGCGCCGGCGTGTACTGGCGGCTGGACGGGTAGTAGCTGGGCATGAAGTAATTGTTGAGGTAGTCGTTGCTGCCCATGCCGATGGTGAAGATGCACTTGTTCAGGTAGTTGGCTGCAGAGTCCTCGTCTCCTAGTATGCTTACTAGTTGTTGCACTGCTTGCTGGTAGTTACGCACCTGCCCAGCAAAGCTGATTCGGCCCCCCTGTACATTAACATATTTTGAGGGAACCAAAATATTTCCCCATCTTTATTTTTTTTATGCATAAACAGTGAGTAATATATTGCTATACATCGATGGGTCAGAAAAGGACAACATATGCATAAACAGTGAGTAATATTTTGTTATGCACTGTCTGTTCCTAATCAATATAAAGAAGGAGGGTTGTGATAGGCCAGTGATAGCCAATATAAAACATTGTCACATATTATGACATGTTTTATGCGACCGTAACATTCCATTAAGTTTGAAATGAAAATTTTATAGGACTGCTATTAGGCCGGTTTTATTATATGGCACGTAATGTTGGGTTATAAAAAAACGTCATTCACATAAGATAAGTATAGCAGAGATATGTACATTTCGTTGGATGTGCGGCAACACTAATAGAGATAAAGTAAGAAATGAAGATATTCGTGCTAAATTAAGTGTAGCTCCATTCAATGAAAAGATGTGAGAAAATTGCTTCCGATGGTTTGGTCATGTGTAACATAGGTCTATAAGTGCACCAGTTCGAAAAGGGAAGTTTATCAATGTAGGACAAGTTAAAAAAACGAAGGGAAAACCGAAAAAAATATGGATGGAGGTGATTCGCAAAGATATGGAGTTTAGAGGTTTAAATAAGGATATATTACTTGATATAATTGAATGGAAAAAGAATATCAAATTGATCGATCCGACGTGATTCTTTTTTTTCCCAAATACTTGGGATAAAATGCTTAGTTGTTGTTGTTTATTAATAGAAAGCGAAGATATAGCCCACAGTTATTTCTTTATAAAAAAAACAAAATCGATGTATATTATACGAACTTAAATACTTATTCTTTGACAAGTAGTTTAGTTAATTTACCAACTGCCGGCCCGTTTCATCTCGTATCCCAGCGGCCGCAGAAGCGAAGTTTACTCCGGTGAGGAGTTGGTTGCCCCTAGCGCTTGCATACGGTGGGATGAAATTCTCAAAGCCCAATAATTGAGCTGCAAAAGTAAAAAAAAAACAAAGAAATTAAGTGTTATTCTAGAGAGGTTCAAACCAAAATCACCAACAGCTAGATAAAAATTTATCTTGAATTGAGTTTGGCACAACACCCCATGAAAGATTGCGGTGGGTCAATTTGACAACTACTGCATGCAGGGCGGCGCCAAGCGACTCCAACGAGAGGACAGAACGGTTGCATGCAATTTTCATTTTAGAACTGTGTAAAAAACTATATTGTATTATACAGAGTTAGTTAAAAGTCGAGCTGTCCACACAATTCGAGAGGGTGCAGGGTGATGCTCATGCAAGAGACACAAAGTGGAGCAATCATTCCAAAAAAATTATTATATTTATATTGCATAATTCATATATAAATTTATGAGTTACAGTAATAATGTAAATGTTTTTCATATAATAATTTAGTCTAAAATTTAGGTTTTTTTATATTTATTTATAATTCTTGATGTAATTTAAGAATGGTATTGGTTAGTAAGTCATGTTTTTTTTTAACTGAAAAGTAAAGTATGTACACCCCCACCCCACCGCACATGAAAGAGAGTGAGATCTCAAAAGATATCAAAACTCAATGCTTGAATTTTTCTATTATTTTTTGGAGTTCCAAATTAAAAAAATCTATTCAATCCAAGAAAATAAAATGTCATTTTCAGCTAATTACTGAGTCATTTATGTCTCATCTAATGTTGAAAATAACACATTATGAAACCTGTTAAATTGCGTTACGTAACCTAACAGAACTCCAACGCTACGTAATAACTGAAAATAACTCAGTGCACCATAACAGTACGTTTTTTAATGTTATTTTACGTTATATTACGTAACGTTACGTTAAATTACGTTATTTACAATTATTATTTTAGTAATTTATATATTATTGTTGATTATTATTTTATTTATTAGTGAATTGATATAATTTTCTTGACTAGTTGTTGGCTTATTTGAATATTTGTGGAATTACTAACTTATTAATTTGCAATTGTTTCCTTTTTCGCTTGTTGTAATTTTTCTACTATTGCAGAAAATCTTGTTAATTTTATTGAATTTTTAACTGAACTGAAATCAATAATTAAAAATAAGATAAATTGAATATTATAAATATAATAATAACTGAAATTGAAATAAAAAAAATTAAAATCTTATTTTTCTGTTTAAATGATGATTGGAATTGCGGTTGGAGACTTAATATAATTTATAAAGATAAATGTAAAAATTATTGTAAAACTTAACATAAAATTAGAATAGATTATGTATTAAAAAAATATTTGTATATTCTTTTTTAGATATTTTAAATTTATTTTTAAATTTATAAAAATTATTTTATATAATTTTATATTTATTTTTAATTAAATAAACAGAAAATTGTATAACTTACGTTATGCGTTACGCATATATTGCGACATAATCTAACAGAGACAAAACGTTACGTTATCATTATTGCTATTTTAAACATAGGGCTCATCATCACAATCTTCATAAACAGACGAAAAGTGAAAATTTTATAACGAAGTAGTAAAGTTGAGGATTTACCGGGGCCAATGTTGAACATTTTCCAAGAAAAATTGAAGAAACAAGATCGTTTTTTTAATATTTTAATTCTTTTTTTTTTAATGTTTTCGGGACAGGTATATCTTACATTGGCTGTAAACTGGGCCGCCCCGTGACTGCACGTTCCATGTACACTGATCCAGTGCATTTGGGAGCAAGATCGGGGCTCCGGCCAACCATGAGGTTCCAAAATGTACAGCTCTAATTGATAGTAGCATGAGTTAATACTATACTGTGATATATATATATATATATATATATATATATATATATATATATATATATATATATATATATATATATATATATATATATATATATATATATATATGAGGAAACGGAAAATACACCGGCGGTGAAGAGAGTTCCTTCACGGCCGCTTAGGTGGCCCAATAAAATTATAACACGGGGCGTCATTCAAGATAACAAATAAATGAATTTTCTTAAATGATACCACGTGTAATAATTTTATTGGGCCACTTAAGCGGCGGTGAAGGAAACTTCCTTAACCGCCGGTGTATTTCTCGTTTTCTATATATATATATATATATATAAACAATATGGTCGTTTTCTAGGACTCGTGCATAAATGTGAGTAGTTGGAAATTTTCTCAAAAATAAGGAAGCAAGGCATCAAATAGTTCCACACCGAAGAAACATTTACTAGTGGAATATTAATGGTGAAAACTTTCGGATTTCACCAAAAAATGAAAAAGATTAGAAATCTATGTTGATTCAGAAGTTTCAGGTGCAGGTAAAGGTAGGGATGTTCAATCGGTTGGCCGATCGAAAATTGGAATTTTCTGATCAGATTCGAGGGTGGAAGGTTTCAATGGCAACCGAATTCGAATCGAAATCGGTCGGAGTTAGGCGAAATCGATGAAATCGGTAGTAGAATTCGTCTTTGGACGTTCAGTTGGTCAATCGATCAGAAATCAGAGTTTTCTGATCGGATTCGAGGATAGAAGGTTCCGATCGTCGCTGAAATTTTTTTGGATCGAACTCCGACCGATTTTGGTCGGAGTTGGTGATCGTGTTCACCATAGGTGCAGGCCACCTCTCTGACTATATATGTAAGCACGCACGTGCACGTGCACGTGCAAGAAATTTTGGAAAATTATATTAGTATACAAGACATGTGGGACAATTCTAAGACCTTAGCATGCATGCATGATAATGAATGTTGCATAGGCCCTGGTGGTTGCTATAAATGAAGATGCCGTCCCATAAATGAGGTGCCATGCATGATGCATAAAAATATTCCAGCATGAGATGTATAGGCTATTTCATCAAACTATTACTCTTTCTACAAGAGAATTCTTTAATTTTAAGAGAGGGGAAAAAAAAAAAAAAAGGCAAGAAAAAAAAAGATTTGTCAATTAATTGATTTACTATTTAAATTGTTCGTGCAGATTACGCCTGACTCTTTAAAATTTTATGCCACTACTCTTTAGATTAGCAACGACTAATCATGTTCAAATTCGTTATGAAATTTAGATTTAATGGTTTTTCAATTAGTGTATCTATGAAAATAGATCAAGAAAATGTTGTGTATAGTGACAATTTTTCAAGATAATGAGTTAACATTTGCAATTTACCCAGAAAAAAATAATCACTCCTACTCCAGTAATGAAATATATGACAAATTTTCAAATATAGCATTTGCAATTTCCTTTGCATGCTCAAGTCAAAAAGAAAATGAGTTAATAAAGTACTGAATTTTTAAATTCAAATTTAGTTTGTGCATATTGATATCTACAATTTTTATGATTCCAATATAAGTAAACTAAAATATATATGTACATTTCCTAGATTTGGACATGACTTTCTACGTAATTCAAATTATTCAATAGAACGATGATGGATCAGGTGATCCATCCTCATGTCAAGGTGGGCAGCCGCTCCAACTAAAAAAAAAAAATTCTTAATATCTACAACTTTTATGAATTTATCTCTTCTTAAATTTCAAGTCTGTTCCTTTTAAGTCCCAAAAGTCAAGACTAAAATATATTTTTTTATCATATGATATTGTATTTTCCAACTTACTCTACAAAACTCATTCTTCAATTAGCCGATAGAATTTGAATTTTCATCAAATTACAAAATTATAATTTTATTAATCGAATTCATTCATATTTGCTATAATATAGATTTTTATTTTCAAAAAATAAAATATATAAGCTAGAATGAGATGAGGCTAGTCATGCAAAGTGCACATCCCCATAAACAGTAGAATTCCTGTTAGATCTCACGACCGAGAGCTACATTTTGCATGGCTGCAACTAACCAAGTACCATCCGTATTTACTTTTGAGGAAGAAAAAAGAGAAAAAAAAATGAATGAAAGTTAAGTCTCAAATCCATTTTCCAATTAGTATTTGGCCATATTATCCCAAAGAGGTTTTTACATATCTATCCCTTAAAGAAAATTAGAATTTAGTTCCCTAAATCTTCGTATTTATAATTTAGTCCCCCAAATTCTTTAATTTATCACAATTTAGTCCTCCAGACATATTTTTGGCCCGAAATCCCTTTATACCCCTAAGTTACTTCATTTTAATCCTCTCTTTTCTTTTTCTCTTCTTATTGGGTATCCTTCTCCATTCTTCTCTTTTCTCTCTCTTCCCTCATCTTATTGAGTTCTCCTGAGTTATTTCACTTTAGAGATTAACTGGGAGAAAAGAGAGAGAGGAATCCAATAAGAAGAGAAAGAGAAGAGGAAGAGCAAAGGGATAACTAAAATGAAGTAATCAGTGGTATAACGGAAATTTCGAGCCAAAAATACGATTGAGAACTAAATTATGGTAACTTAAAAGATTTGGGGACTAAATTATAAATATGAAGATTTGAGAGATTAAATTCTAGTTTTTAAATATGTAAGGGACAGATATGTAAAAACCCCTATCTCAAAATTCAAATCTTGAAATATTTTGGATATTCAAATACTAATAATCTCGACATTTTTTTTTAATATATATAAATAGCTTACATATGACATCAACGGTAGTCAATCCATTGGTGAACCTGCCGGTGGCGCCATTTGGGAAATCAATGCCATAAGGCGGGAAGTTTGCCCGTGCCAGTGACGCGATATTGTTGTTGTTGCCATTGTCGACCAAAGAATCACCAAAGATGAAGTAACAAGGCACCTGAGGAGCTGAACTCACACTGCAAGCCAACATCAACAGCCAAAACCCCACCCCTAGTGTAACACACTTAGCCATCTCTTGGAAGTGAGAGTCAGCTGAAGAAGAAGAAGAAGAAGAAGAAGAAGAAGAAGAAGAGATGGATTAAAAAAGAAATGTGTGGTGAGGAAATTGAAGAAGGCACGGGGGGTTTATATAGAAATTAGAAAAATTTGTGAATCTGTATGGATTTTGGTTTGGCTTGTGGTTGTGGTTGGATAGTTGGTTCGAGGCATTTAAGGCTTTGCGCGGAGAAAACGTGCTAGTGATGTTGACTTTTGGAGGCAAATGCAAATACTTGGTCTCAGATTGGAACTTTACATGCAATGGTAGACAAACTAAATACTAAAAGCTACGTAGAGAAATTCATTCTAAAATTGGTAAGAGAGAATTCCTCTTTAGTTGGAGATGCAAAGATACAGATACAAATTCCATTATCAGCTGTAACCTAGTTAGTTACTTAAAAGCTTGGTGTTTCTTGATATATGGTTGGGAATGGTAATTGACGCGTCTATGAGTCAATTTTTAGCTAGTACTACACAAAATTTTGAATTTAAAAAAAAAATTTATATATTTTTTCAATTCAAAATTTTATATGGGAGGATCAAAATTTGATTCGTGAACTCATCCATTACCATTCCTAGTTGAGGAATGAGAAGATACAACACAATCAATACTTACATTTATATAGATAAATTAACTGTGTATCTGATACAGATCAGAGGATCCATATTTAATATTTCGTTCTTAAATATGTTATTGGACTGGAATAATTGATGTTTTAAAATGTGATTAGGGATGAGCAGAGTTTGGTTAAAATCGAAAAAACTGACCAAAACCAATCCGAATAAACAAAACCGAACCGAACCAAAATAATTCGGTCAGTTTTCAGTTCCAAACTTTGAAACGCAAAACCGAACTGTACTGACTAAATTATTTAAAAACTATATATATATATATATATATATATATATATATATATATATATATATATATATATATAATAAATTCAATACAAATTGGATAGCTTGAAGAGATATAGTTACTAAAACAAATAAAATAATAATTTTAATAAGTTTTATTTAAAATCCGGTTTTTAACCGAACCGATTAGTCCGATTAGTCCGATTCAGTCTCAATTCCAATTCCTAATCAGTTCGGTTCGGTATTTGGTAAAACCGATACCGACCAATGACCAATGTTCTTGGTCAGATTCGTATCCTTAATTTCTTATATCGTAAGTTACATGTTAGCTACTTTGTTTTGACACAAACTTTATACGGATGGATTATCTCCACTTCAATGAGACATAATGGAGTGCCTGCCTTTTACTCAAAAAAATGTGTAAGAGCGAAATACATTGGACATCTTACTAAATGGACGCGCGTATAGAAATACAATCAGCTCTACTCATTTATAGATTCTAAAGGAGCTAGTTGATATAACCTTAGATTCTAAATGAGCAACAATAACGATTGATCGGGCCTTTGCCACCTTTGTTATAGAGCTTTAGTGTCTCTAAATTATCATCACACTGTTTACTCTAGATAAACAAGCTAGAGTGTCAAGCATTTTAAAGAATAAGATATGTGCTGCTGTGTAATTGTCCCCCCCAAACAAAAGAAAAAAATTTGCACATACCACCTCTGAGCTAGACCTTAGAAGAAACTACAGTACATATTGATCTTGAATTGAGAGGATGCAGTGCGTATGGTGTCTCTTGAATCTTGATATCTTACTGCTTATAGAGGGGAAATTCTAAATGTGCACCATATTTTACTAGTGAGCACCATTTTCAACTATGTTGCAAATCACTTTAGCATATAGTATGTGGTGCTCACTAGTAAAATGTGGTGCGCATTTAGAATATCCCCTTATAGGGGCTGTAATTATGGTGCATGTACAATAATGCACTGTATCATTAGCTGGATTAATTGGTCGGCATAATATGTAATGCCCCACTTCCAGTAGTGTGGAAAGCTGGAACGTTCGGCATCGAATGATAACTCGACGAGCCTCAAACAAAATATTACAGTCACCATTTGCAATTTAATATGAATAACATGCAGAAACTAAATGAATTTTTTTCTTTATCAAAACAAAGCAATAATAAATTCCCTCAAAATAAAATTAACAAATGTCACCACAGTTAAATTCTTTCTGAAAAGAAAAGGACTGTCTCATATGAAACTAAATATAGCGTCATTTGCACTTATTACATTTTTTTTTTAAAAGAGAGCAGCTAATAAAAGGAAGTAATCACTCCTGCAGATCTGCTTGCTCCTGGAAGTACAACATATCCTGTTCTGCCACTGGTGGATCTACCTCTTGATAGAGGCCTGCATCTGGTCATGCATAACCAGGATCGTCAGCAATGCGACCCAATATTAAATAATAAAGAACAACAAAAATAATGAATAATAATATCTCAATGTCAGGAATAATCATGCAAATGAAGGGCAGAAGATTTTTTTTTATTTATACTTATCATCACTATTACTTTAATCGATGTCTTTTAAATTTTTACAATTAATGTCTTTTAGTTATGCTATTTGAAAATTCAAGAAAATATGAATATAGCTGAGCTGAATGCATCCTCGTCTACCCCCGGGAAAACGGAACAGTAGTTGATCGGAGCCTATCCCGATCCTCCCAAAAATGGAAAACAGTGGCACAGTAATTTGATCGGAGCCTATCCCGATCCTCCCAAAAATGGGAAACAATGGCACAGTACAGTTACGTTCAGCCATCTAATTCATACAAGCCTAAATTTTCTCCCAAATCCCCAGTGTATATCAAGTTCGGTGTTAATTATCAATTTCAATATAATTTATGATCTCAGTAAATTTCAGTTCAGTATGTAGATTGGTGATAATAATTAGGGTTCAGTGAACAGTAACAATATCAGTGACAATATAACGTTGCGGTAATTTAATTATCTATCACCAATCTTATACAATAACAATTTGCATTTATACAGTGTCTTTTCGGGCTTTATTTCCAATATGATGTATAATAAGTGATTTACAATATAGGAAAAATGGGGCTCACTACTAAATATGTGTGCATTTAGAATTTCCTAAAGTTGACTTATCATTGCAAGGAGAAAGAGAAGCAGCAGTAGCTGAAACAAAAAAAGAAGTAGAATTCCTAAATGCACACCCCATTCTATATAGTAGAGTAGATTACAGCATAGAGGAAGTGGTGTTCACTAGTAAAATATGTGTGCATTTAGAATTCCCTAAAGTTTTCCTGCAATGTTGAGGTAGTTCTAGATGCGCACCCAATACTATATAATTAAGGTGAATTACAACATAGGGAAATGATGCTCACTAGCAGAGATGTGCACATTTAGAACTCCCAAGAGTTTCCTGGACTACAACTAGGTAGTTCTACCTGCACACCACAACCTATTTAGTAAAGTGATTTACAACATAGGGGAAATGGTGCTCACTAGTGAAATAGGTGCGCACTTAGAATTTCCTAAAAGTTGCCTGCAAGATTGCAGGTAGTCTAAATGCGCACCACATACTAGATAGTAAAGTGGTTTACAACATAGGGGAAATGATGTTCACTAGTAAAATATGTGCGCACTTAGAACTTCCTAAGTTTCCTTGAAATTACAGCCAAACAGGGAAAGGAGAAGAGAAGCAGCAGCAGACGCAGAAGAGGAGAAGAAAAAGAAGGAGAAGGAGAAGAAGAAAAAGCAGGTGCGGAAGTCGAGATGGAAGAAGAAGCACAAGAGGATGCGGAAGTGGAAGCGGAAGAAGAAGGTGAAGAAGTACACAAGCAGATGCGGAAGCGGGAGCCGAAGAAGAAGAAGAAGATGCGGCAGCAGGTGCAGAAGCGGAGGCGGAAGAAGAAGAAGAAGAGGAAGAAGAAGTAGCAGACGCAGAATTAGAAAAGAAGAAGAAGAAGAAGAAGAAGAAGCACATGCGCAAGTGGGAGAGGAAGTGGAAGTGGAAAAGGAAGTACAAGAAGATACGGAAGTGGAAGTGGAAGTGGAAGTGGAAGTGAAAAAGAAACACAAGCAGATGCGGAAGCAAAAACGGAAGAAGCACAGGAAGATGAGTGTTTGCTAGTAACATGAATGTTTGATTTACATAATTGCCTCCATACAAAAAATTAAAGGAACAACAATAAGAAGAAGAAGCGGATAAATAAATTGCAAACATATGGAGATAGCATCATGCAGCCAGAGGCACTACTAGCAACATGAATGTCTAATTTACATAATTGCCTTCATACAAAAATTAAAGGAACAACAATAAGAAGAAGAAGCGGATAAATAAGTTGCAAACATATGGAGACAGTATCATGCAGCCAGAGGCACTGCTAGCAACATGAATGTCTAATTTACATAATTGCCTTCATACAAAAATTAAAGGAACAACAATAAGAAGAAGAAGCGGATAAATAAGTTGCAAACATAAGGAGACAGTATCATGCAGCCAGAGGCACTAATGCTTCCATTGTCAAAGAGGAGGCCGTACACAATTCACCAGAGAGGAAGAGTTGAGTGCGCGTATCAAACCCTAGTTCTACTCCAATCTATAAAACCTCATAGGCATCGAAGAAATTTATCCTAATGACAATTTATTTGACTGCCTAATCAAGCAAGCTGACAATGGTGAAAATTCAAATTTTATTTTTGTCAAATATACCTTCGTCTGGAACAAATTAATATAAATATTCTAGTCAATCACGATTGTAAAATTCATAGATCTATTTTTAACAAAATTCATAGACAATCTTTAACAAATATTAGAGGGCTATTTTCGATTTAATATTTATGCATCTAAATAAAATAGGAACTATATAAAGAACAAGCATAGCATGTTAAGTGAGTTTAAAAACTCACATTTGGCTGAGTCGTTCCCCTTCCTTGCTTCCGTTCTTCTTCTTCCCGTACGTCCTGCAAGCGTTCCAATTTCTCAGCGTTCCAGAAGAGGGATGAGAATGAGGTTTTGGATTTAAGATATAGCCTACTTAGTTGAGATCCAACAAAAAATATTTTTTTGGTTAAGATTTGATTTCCTTTCAACTATTTAGATTTCTATCCGATTTTCTCTCAAGTATTCAGATTTATATCCAAATGAATCCCAATATATATTTATATTTATTATTATTATTATTATTTTCAGATTTTTTTTTTAAATTTATTTATTTATTTATTATTATTTTTTTTTTTGAAGTGAAATGAACACAATGAAAAGTGGCCGTTACATTCTACCCCCCTTAAGAAAAATTTCGTCCTCGAAATTTCTTTAAACTTAAATAATGTAGAGAGGTTATACCTTTATTCACATATGTATGGAAAACGCTCCCGAATGTCTTCCTTATTATCTCCAAAACTATCCTTAAATGCTTAGTGTGATCCTCTTCGGTCCTTGAATACACTAATATGTCATTTATGAACACCACAACGAATTTATCCAAATATGGAAGGAAAAATTCGATTCATTAAGTTCATAAAAATTGCAGGTGCATTCGTTACTCCGAATGGCATCACTAAGAATTCAAAATGCCCATATCGAGTTCGAAATGCTGTTTTAGGAATGTCTGACTCCTTCACTTTCACCTGATGATATCCAGACTTAAGATCCAACTTGGAAAATACTTTAGCACCGCCAAGTTGATCAAACAAATCATCAATTCTCGGTAGTGGATACCGATTCTTGATAGTGACCCTATTCAATCCTCTATAATCAATGCATAATCTTTTGCCTCCGTCTTTCTTCCCAGTCAAAAGTACTGGTGCACCCCAACGGGAAGTACTTGGTCTAATAAAACCTTTAGCTTCCAACTCGTCTAATTGTACCTTAACTTCCTTTAGCTCTGCTGGACCCATTCGATATGGTGCTTGAGAGATTGGTGTGGTGCCAGGAAGAAGTTCGATGGCGAACTCCACTGTCCTGTCTGGTGCTAGTCCTGAGAAGTCCTCGAAGATGTCTAAGAACTCCGATACCACTGGGATGTCCGCCGGTATGACACTCATTTGGATTATTACTCCCTCCTTAGGTTGAGCTCTGAATTCTGCTGGCTCCTTGGTACTGCTGCTCCCGATAAATTCGAACTCCAGGTAATTCGGTATCTTGAAGACGACACTCCTCCTCCGACAATCAATAATTGCATGGAAGGTACTTAACCAATCCATTCCCAATATCACATCAAATCCGTGAGTATCGATAACCAGGAAATTAGCATAAAATTCCCTTTTACAAATCACTACAGGACATATTCTACATATTTGAGTAGAATCAATACTCCCATTACCCGTACTAATTCTCCATCTAATGTTTAGGTTTTCACAAGGTATGGCATGTCGTGTCACAAATGTAGAAGAAATAAAGCAACGTGATGCTCTCGAGTCAATTAAAACAGATGCAGGTATATGATATACTAGAATCATACCTGTCACCACATCATCTGACCTCTCCACTTGCGCAGTTAGATTATATGCTTGCCCACGTCCTTTATCCACTGTCATATTCTTCTTGGCCTGCTCGTAAACTTTATTTTGAGGTGGAAGTGGTCGCCTATTCTGACTGCTGATTTTATCCTTGGGTGGTTGTTGTTGTTGGGGTGCTGGAAGACGAGGCATTGGCCCCCTGTTGCTCCTTCGTGGGCAATCTCCGATCCTGTGTTCACTTGATCCACATGCTAGACATAAGTTGTTGGCATACCGACACTCCTTGATAGTGTGTCCTGACTTCTGGCAGTGTGTGCAAGTGACCTTCTGTTGCGAAGAAGTAACCAGCCGCTTCTCTGCACTCCTAGCTGAAGTTCCACCCAATATTTGACTGGCCGATCTCTTGGGCGCAGAAGATTGAATCCTCCTCTCCTTATTTATTACTTGCTCTACATCCTGAGCTGCATCAATAATCTCAGTATAGGTATCTATTCTGGAGGTTACTAAATATTTCTGGATATCTATCCTCAATCCCTGTTGGAAGCGATGAGCATGATCTGCCTCATTTGAAACCATGTGCGGCGCAAATCGACTCAGACGGACAAACTCTGATGCATACTCCTCTACTGTCATCCCGGCCTGCCTCAGGTTGATGAATTGGTGCTCCATTTCCCTCCTGGCTGTTCTCGGAAAGAACCTTGCAAGGAAGCTCGTTGTGAAAGTTTCCCACGAGATTGGTTGGGATAGTCTACTCTCCTCTGTTTGCCACCAAGCCCTTGCAATATTCGTCAATTGGATTTTGACAACATTCACTTTATCGGCTTCAGGAATCCGAGCGGCCCTTAATCATCTGCATGAGCCACTGTTCAGCCTCCAAGGCTCCTACTGTTCCTGAGAAAGTTGCTGGATGAAGACGTCTGAAATCCGATATCCCTCCTGGACGCTGGTCCCTCGGTTCCGCCACACGATCTAGGGTCGCCATCACTCCCGCTCGAAAGGCTTCGGCCTGCTGTTGTTGCGCGTCGACCATCTTGCTAAGCAGTCCCAACATTTCATTGGCATCAACGGAGTTTGAGGTCGAACCGGAATTTCCCCCATTCCTATTAGTCTGACGGGCCATCCTTCTGAGAAACAATATAACGTAAGTATTACTTAAATAAACATAATAAAAGTAAATAGATATACGTAGAAAATCATATTTATGCATATATGTGTATAGTCGTATCGAACCTTAAATAGTTTAGTAAATTTAAACTATTATACTTATTTATTTATTTGCCGACTGTAATGATATTCAAGTTTGTTCAAATCACTTGAACAGACTTAAAGAAGCCTGGGCTCTGATACCACCTGTAACGCCCCACGTCCAGTAGTATGGAAAGCTGGAACGTTCGGCGTCGAATAATAACTCGACGAGCCTCAAACAAAATATTACAGTCACTATTTGCAATTTAATATGAATAACATGCAGAAACTAAATGAATTTTTTTCTTTATCAAAACAAAGCAATAATAAATTCCCTCAAAATAAAATTAACAAATGTCACCACAGTTAAATTCTTTCTGAAAAGAAAAGGACTGTCTCATATGAAACTAAATATAGCGCCATGTGCACTTATTACATTTTTTTTTAAAAGAGAGCAGCTAACAAAATGAAGTAATCACTCCTGCAGATCTGCTTGCTCCTGGAAGTACAACATATCCTGTTCTGCCACTGGTGGATCTACCTCTTGATAGAGGCCTGCATCTGGTCATGCATAACCAGGATCGTCAGTAATGCGACCCAATATTAAATAATAAAGAACAACAAAAATAATGAATAATAATATCTCAATGTCAGGAATAATCATGCAAATGAAGGGCGGAAGATTTTACGTATTTATACTTATCATCACTATTACTTTAATCGATGTCTTTTAAATTTTTACAATTAATGTCTTTTAGTTATGCTATTTGAAAATTCAAGAAAATATGAATATAGCTGAGCTGAACGCATCCCCGTCTACCCCCGGGAAAACGGAACAGTAGTTGATCGGAGCCTATCCCGATCCTCCCAAAAATGGGAAACAGTGGCGCAGTAATTTGATCGGAGCCTATCCCGATCCTCCCAAAAATGGGAAACAGTGGCACAGTACAGTTACGTTCAGCCATCTAATTCATACAAACCTAAATTTTCTCCCAAATCCCCAGTGTATATCAAGTTTGGTGTTAATTATCAATTTCAATATAATTTATGATCTCAGTAAATTTCAGTTCAGTATGTAGATTGGTGATAATAATTAGGGTTCAGTGAACAGTAACAATATCAGTGACAATATAACGTTGCGGTAATTTAATTATCTATCACCAATCTTATACAATAACAATTTGCATTTATACAGTGTCTTTTCGGGCTTTATTTCCAATATGATGTATAATAAGTGATTTACAATATAGGAAAAATGGGGCTCACTACTAAATATGTGTGCATTTAGAATTTCCTAAAGTTGACTTATCATTGCAAGGAGAAAGAGAAGCAGCAGTAGCTGAAACAAAAAAAGAAGTAGAATTCCTAAATGCACACCCCATTCTATATAGTAGAGTAGATTACAGCATAGAGGAAGTGGTGTTCACTAGTAAAATATGTGTGCATTTAGAATTCCCTAAAGTTTTCCTGCAATGTTGATGTAGTTCTAGATGCGCACCCAATACTATATAATTAAGGTGAATTACAACATAGGGAAAGGATGCTCACTAGCAGAGATGTGCACATTTAGAACTCCCAAGAGTTTCCTGGACTACAACTAGGTAGTTCTACCTGCACACCACAACCTATTTAGTAAAGTGATTTACAACATAGGGGAAATGGTGCTCACTAGTGAAATAGGTGCGTACTTAGAATTTCCTAAAAGTTGCCTGCAAGGTTGCAGGTAGTCTAAATGCGCACCACATACTAGATAGTAAAGTGGTTTACAACATAGGGGAAATGATGTTCACTAGTAAAATATGTGCGCACTTAGAACTTCCTAAGTTTCCTTGAAATTGCAGCCAAACAGGGAAAGGAGAAGAGAAGCAGCAGCAGACGCAGAAGAGGAGAAGAAAAAGAAGGAGAAGGAGAAGAAGAAACACAAGCAGGTGCGGAAGTGGAGACGGAAGAAGAAGCACAAGAGGATGCGGAAGTGGAAGCGGAAGAAGAAGGTGAAGAAGTACACAAGCAGATGCGGAAGCGGGAGCCGAAGAAGAAGAAGAAGATGCGGCAGCAGATGCAAAAGCGGAGGCGGAAGAAGAAGAAGAAGAGGAAGAAGAAGTAGCAGACGCAGAATTAGAAAAGAAGAAGAAGAAGAAGAAGAAGCACATGCGCAAGTGGGAGAGGAAGTGGAAGTGGAAAAGGAAGTACAAGAAGATACGGAAGTGGAAGTGGAAGTGGAAGTGGAAGTGAAACACAAGCAGATGCGGAAGTGAAAACGGAAGAAGCACAGGAAGATGAGTGTTTGCTAGTAACATGAATGTTTGATTTACATAATTGCCTCCATACAAAAAATTAAAGGAACAACAATAAGAAGAAGAAGCGGATAAATAAATTGCAAACATATGGAGATAGTATCATGCAGCCAGAGGCACTGCTAGCAACATGAATGTCTAATTTACATAATTGCCTTCATACAAAAATTAAAGGAACAACAATAAGAAGAAGAAGCGGATAAATAAGTTGCAAACATATGGAGACAGTATCATGCAGCCAGAGGCACTGCTAGCAACATTAATGTCTAATTTACATAATTGCCTTCATACAAAAATTAAAGGAACAACAATAAGAAGAAGAAGCGGATAAATAAGTTGCAAACATAAGGAGACAGTATCATGCAGCCAGAGGCACTAATGCTTCCATTGTCAAAGAGGAGGCCGTACACAATTCACCAGAGAAGAAGAGTTGAGTGCGCGTATCAAACCCTAGCTCTACTCCAATCTATAAAACCTCATAGGCATCGAAGAAATTTATCCTAATGACAATTTATTTGACTGCCTAATCAAGCAAGCTGACAATGGTGAAAATTCAAATTTTATTTTTGTCAAATATACCTTCGTCTGGAACAAATTAATATAAATATTCTAGTCAATCACGATTGTAAAATTCATAGATCTATTTTTAACAAAATTCATAGACAATCTTTAACAAATATTAGAGGGCTATTTTCGATTTAATATTTATGCATCTAAATAAAATAGGAACTATATAAAGAACAAGCATAGCATGTTAAGTGAGTTTAAAAACTCACCTTTGGCTGAGTCGTTCCCTTTTCTTGCTTCCGTTCTTCTTCTTCCCGTACGTCCTGCAAGCGTTCCAATTTGTCAGCGTTCCAGAAGAGGGATGAGAATGAGGTTTTGGATTTAAGATATAGCCTACTTAGTTGAGATCCAACAAAAAATATTCTTTTGGTTAAGATTTGATTTCCTTTCAACTATTTAGATTTCTATCCGATTTTCTCTCAACTATTCAGATTTATATCCAAATGAATTCCAATATATATTTATATTTATTATTATTATTATTATTTTCAGATTTTTTTTTTAAATTTATTTATTTATTTATTATTATTATTATTTTTTTTTTGAAGTGAAATGAACACAATGAAAAGTGACCGTTACATAACACATACCCATAAGACACAGAAGAAACCCAAAAATAAACAAAAAGTCAGAAATAATGCCCAACAAACAGTCGATAATGTCCTTAACGGAACAGAAAAGCCACAATGCCTTTGCTAGCATAACAGCCTATACAGTGCATTAGTAAGACTACATACAAATCATCGTGCGCTCGGCTGCCCTGTGTACGATACTATTTGCCATATACAGCACCGTTACAACATAACCATTTAGAGTAATCTCTATCAGAAGTCGGTATCTATCACATTTCCAGTCTCACTTCTAGCAATTAATCAAGCATAATGATCATATAACTGTCTAAATCTTTTCACGGAACTATCATCTAATTGAACATGGGATCAGTACTCATGTGGCATCAACATTAACATTGTTGGCGAGGGGTTGGGTGATGTTGGCTCCTGTATTCTGCGTTGCTAATCTGCGCTCATTGATGATCAAAAGATAAAGACATTTATAGAAGGATTAAGCAGGAAGGCTGCTCCAAGGTACAGAAAAAACGACAGGCTGTGCAATCAGCAAATGGTATACATCTTCGATAATGGAGGTCAGATCACTTACAGCGAGGCCAACCAACTTCCATCATTGCACATAGGAAAGGCGCTTGGGCAGGAATTTGATTCTAGTTTTTGGTCAGGCCAAGGGCCCAAGAGAGAGGACTCTTAGATTCCGCGTGCAGTAATGGCTCGACCATCATCCCAACCTCCATGCATCATCAAGGAATTCTGTTTGCTGACCATTTCAATATGTAGCTCTAGCTTTAGGCTGGCACTGGATTCATGACCAGAATTCTACAATGTTTGCTGATCTGGGGTAGCTGGTCTCTCTGCGATGAAAACAAAAAAGAAGTTGGCAACTTGTCATCCCATACTGTGTCGTGCAGCTGCATGAGTACTCAGATTAAATGACTAATACCCACATATTGCTTCAATAAATTGATAGTTATGACTGAGCTAATCTAATACAATTAACAGTGAAAATTTACATGTAATAGCAATGTAAACTAACACAGGGATAAGCTAGTAGTTGCCAGTAAATTCAAAAAGATTATTGAAGTGGTACAGAGGGTCAAGTCAGTCAAAATTTGCATGTAATGTCATTTAACTCAACTACTAACAACCCAAAAGAGACTGATGTTATTGACTGGGGAAACACAAGATATAAATGACTTCCAAATTGACAAACTCAAGAGTAACAACCACAGAAAGCCATAAACAAACATACGGACTAGTGGCTGATGATGACAAAGTTTTTTGCCCTTGATGTAAAGTCAATCCCGTGAATTATTTATTAGATAGCAACTAGTTCATAGCATTTGATGGTAATTTTCAAGCAAGGCATGAAGGGGTAAGGTTACAGTTCACTGGTAATTAAGAGTGGAAAAATAAGAGATAAGGTCACAAATGTCAAGATAAGCCATTAAGATGCTGGACAGTTCACATGATCTTATAATTGTTGTAACCCATAGGAACTAATTGCTGCCATTACTCCATTAAAGTCTACACCTACAACTAAGATTTTGCATGATCAAGATAGTGACAGATGACGTCAAGGTGGCGCGCGTCATGATCATTAAAGTCTACACCTACAACTAAGATTTTGCATGATCAATAAAGTGACAAATGACGTCAAGGTGGCACACACACATCCACACCCACGCACGCACATGCGCACGTGCGTGCGCACACAAACTCACACGCGCACGCGCGCACATACACACACATACATATATATGAGAAAAATGAAAAAGTGCCATCGCCTCACGTAAATTACCTGAGCAACTGAGCTGCAAATCATTTCCTCTCTCTAATATTTTTTTTTTTTAATTTTCCTTTTGATTATGATCTCGACCCCCTTTGGTTCAATCATATCCAATTTCTTGGATTTTTAGCTTAGATTTGATATTCTATCAAGTATACATAAATTTAATGGTTTTCAATAAATACAACATTTTGTATTCACTTGATGAAATAATAAATGATCTTCAAAACCTATAAAATTTGATCATAAAGTAGTTAAGGAGGTCGAGATCGTGATCCAAAAAAAAATTTGAAAAAAAAATAATGGAGCCTTTACTTTTCGCTGCTGACTCACATAACTTACCTGAGTTGCTAACTCTTATACAGTAATCCATATATATATATATATATATATATATATATATATATATATAGAGAGAGAGAGAGAGAGAGAGAGAGAGAGAGAGAGAGGGAGAGAGAGAGAGAGAAGTTTACCTAAGATGATGTTGTAAGGGAGTTGCCTATGGAAGCGATGTAAATCTCAATATATATATTGCTTGTAGAATATCCAAACCGTTAATTGTGATTTCCACGTTAAAAAATAATAATAACAAAAAATCATACATTTTAATTATATTTTGATCATATGTTAGTATAATAACCTTAACTTTCATTAGACATAAATAAATAAATAAATACAAAAATAAATATAACATTTCACTTTCTATAACCTCCAAAACTTTTCATTTTTCTAACTCCCATCTTTTTATCTTCTCCAAAAATTATCCACATTAAACATCCAATTTAATTCTCTTAACCCTTTAGATTCTACAACTCTCTAAACCATTCATATTCTATAACTTCTAAACTTTTCATTTTCTAACATCCAAACTCTTCATCTTTTTTATTATTTAAACCATGAAACTCCATATTTAATTTTCAAAATTAAACTTTTTAATTAAACTAAATCCTTTCATCTTTCATAACTCTCAACCCTTTCACCTTCCAAAACTTTCACATTCTAAACTCCCAACTCTTTACATTCAACCATTAAACTCTCAATTAAACTTCTCTTTTTAATTCTAAAATTAAACCCCTAAATTAAATAAAAACTCTTCATATTCTAAACTCCAATTTGAAATCTATATAAACCCATATCTCTAACTCATTTAAAACATATAAATGTTTCTCTAAAATTCTCTCTTACTCTCATCACGCCAAAACCACCTTCGAAGTCGCCGGAACCACTATAGGAATCACCATCGGAGCTGCCACTACTTTGCCGATGAAGAGCATCTTCTTCCTTTTCTTCACATTTTTGACTTCTCACATTTTAATGAAGATGTAAGAGATTATCTTTCTATTTTTTATTGAGTTAAATTATTTTAATGAATCCTAAATTAGTTCACCCACTACTCAATAATCTTAATAATCTAAAAAGAACATCCATCATCTTATAAACCTAATAAGATGGATTCAGACTCATTTCTCAAATTCAAACCCGTTAATACTAAAATCAATTTTGAGTATGTTATAAATATTAGAAAAATCCTTAAAAATTATCTTAATTCATATTAATCTGTTTTTAGTATTTTTAGAATATTTTTAATGTGTAGATTGCTCCGTTGAGCAACATTGGGAAACAAAATCCAGGTGAGTTCTTTTTGGACTCACTAAATATGCTAGTTTTTTAATAGAAATATTATTCCAATTATATCATCTAATTTGTAGAAAATAAATTTGTTATTACAAATATTATTTCTTTATGTTAGAAATTTATTTGCAGAAAACAAGTTTGTTACTACAAGTGCAATCATTGACATTAATGTTATTTCTTTATGTTGTTAAAAATAAAATGAAATGCTTGTTAAATTACAGAATATAGTTAGATCTTTAATAAATCATGAAAAGGCTATAATCGTGGAAAAATACTATTTGCAATATTATTTTGCATCGGTATCTAGAAAAGTTATTTTGTATGCTGGTTCTCTAATTAAGAAACGTACAAAATATGAAAAATATCTCAGTATCCATACACTTGCCTGACCAATATTTTTATAATGTATCAAATCAGTAACTCTTGGATATACCTAATTATAATTTATTGAATAAAATATAAACTGAACGGACTCTATAAATCATATTGTTAACAAATTAACAAAATTCCATTGAAATATTGTACGTGATATAATCAATATATAAGCTACAAAAATCAGAATTTAGACCTACATGGACTATACCTAAATGATACTGGGTTGGGAAAGAAACTGAATGATAGAAATATAGTTTGCTTTGGCTGTAAACTTGTTAAGTTGTACAACTGAATATTTCACACAACATGAGTGCGTGATGATTTGTTGGTTCATACCTGACTAAAATTCCTTTTTACCTGATGGCAGGTCCAACTCAGCACCAGACAATCCATGTGACCATTTTCTGAATCTATACAGGAAATAATCGAAACAATAATATCCCATTAATTAGTTTTTCCAATTACATGACATTCTAAGTAAAAATAACTTGTTATAATTGTGACTATACTAAAAGATATTTAGTTTAATTTATATCACTTGATATCATCCTTACTTATGAATTTAATGTTTTCTAAAACTTGCATTATTACTATATTTAGACATAATTGTTATATCATATACTCTTTCTGTATTTATTGTTTTGGTCGCTATCTGATGACCTGAGTGTGCATGCCCAGACTTTCTGATAGACGTACCAAAACTGATGTAGGATATGTTGTATTTTGAAGATCGGATTGAAGTTCAATAATAGATTAGAGATTCTCTGCTTCTTTTCATTTAGTTTCATTGTATTTTGTTTCAGCTGTATCTAAATTTGGTTCCAATAAATGAAACGTTAAACTTTTATTAAACTTTTCTATTTTAATTATTGAGTATTATTGAAGCAAATTCTTCTGAAAGTTTTACCATATTCAAACCGAATATGTTACTGGTATCTGCTACACGTGCTCATATATCGTATATCGAGAGTGGGGTGTGACAAGTACATATGTACAAAATGAACAATTTTTCAATAATAGAACAAATAAAGTCTCTTGATCGATGATAAAAAAGTGTCTAAATCACATGATTTTTTATATGCCATCTATTTAGAGTATGAAAATTATAATCAATAGTTCAGATCATTCACATACACTTTCTATATTGAGATTTAGGGCGCTTCAATAGGCAACTCTCTATGACGTCGCCATAGGTATACAATTTCCACACACACATAGGAAATTATTAGCACAATGCCAACCCACCATCATGTTTGAGCCTCTGTCCACAGCTACGAGTTATGACGATCGAACACTATTTCACTCTGTTAAGTCTTTTTGAAAACCACTATCGCTGAATTAAAAAGATGTGCATTATTGTATTATTTTTTTTTCATGAGATAGTGATTTTTAAATTTATATCACAACCATGGATGATCATTATTTTCAGCATGCAGTGGACATACTCTATGCTAGTTATTACATATATTGCTTCAACTCCTAAACCTAATGGACTTTCAACTTCACAATACCACTCTACCACTGCAAGACTTATATATGGATCCATCCACATATCTAATACATCCATGAGTAATCTCATATATGTAATGGTACAACTACAAGCTGCAACATAAGCATCCCATAAAATATATTCTTAGGACAGAACAATCTGTATAACAAATTTGAAATTTTGAATGTAATACACTCCCCAAATGAAAATCACATCTTTATCCACAATGTCGCTTGGAAGGTAGCATAATCACTTAGCCTCTTGTATGTGAAAATAACAAGTTCTAAGAATAGGCAAGATTGCAAATTGAGGTGTTTAAGGTCAGAAAATACTTAGGCTATGCTTGGGAGTTTAGTTTTCAAGTATTTTGGGGTGTTCTGGAGGATGTGAATAGAAGTGTTCATAAAAACACTTACTTGTGAGTTATTGGACAAGTATTCTTAGAATACCCCAGAACACTTGGATAGGTGTTTTAGAATGCTTTTAGAACACTCCAAATCGAGTGTTTTGGAGTGTTACTGAATTACTTATACCAAAATAACTGGCAAGTTAAAAATGCGGTTGGGGCGTCTGGAGGGTTATTGATTGGGGTAGATCACCAGTCATACGAGATACTGGACTCACTTACAGGGGAATTCAGTCTGACAGTGGCAGTTAGGAGGAAAGCAGATGGTTGGATTCAAACCATAACGAGTGTGTACGGACCAAACCAGAGTTGCCGCCGTAGCACACTATGGCAAGATATCACAAAGGCAAGAGCGTGGAGGACGGGACCATGGGTTGTGGGAGGGGACTTTAATGTGGTTAGGTTTTCGGATGAGCGTAAAGGAGGGGATAATAATATCCGGGATAGAAATCAGTTCAATGATCTGGTGGCAAGCTTAAACCTTATTGAAATTCCCCTAACAGAACGACGATTTACATGGTCGAGCATGCGGGAGAACCCGAGTCTAGCCAGACTCGATAGAATCTTTGTATCAACAGATTGGGAACTCAAATTCTATGGTGCGTTTGTTCATCCTATCAGGAGACCAACATCGGACCATGTCCCTATTTGCCTCTGCTCAGGGGAGAACCGCCCGAAAAAAGGGCGAATCTTCATATTTGAAAAATGGTGGTTGGAATACGAGGAGGTTCATGAAATTATTAGACAAAGTTGGTCTCAGCCGACAAACACATCCGAGGCCGCTCAGAATATTGTTTTCAAATTTAGACGATTAAGAAGAGTATTGCTGAGATGGGAAAAGAAATACTTCCGACAAATAAGGATGTCAAAAGCCGAAGCCGTCAAGAAAATAGAAAATTTGGAGCGGGAGGAGGAAGGACAGAATCTGTCAAAAGAAAAATCTGAACGACTGCAAAAATTGCGTAGGCTTATGACAGAGATATATAAGAACGAAGAGATTAAGTGGAGGCAAAGAGCTCATCATAAATGGCTCACAGAAGGGGACGCAAATACCGCCTTCTTTCACAGAATAGTAAACACGAGGAGAAGAAAAAATGTTATACACGTGCTAGAATCCTCGGAAGGATCACTGTCTTCTGCGAAAAGGATTAAGTATCATGTTCATAGCCACTTTAAAAGCCTATTCGGAAGTGAAAACCCGGAAAGACTAAGGATGAAGGAGGTTAGTGGACAACAGTCGATAGATTTATCCAATCTAGATGCCGAATTCACAGATGAGGAAGTAAAGGCAGCGATATGGCAACTCGGTCCGGAGAAGGCACCCGGACCGAATGGCTTCCCGCTCTTTTTCTATCACACCTTTTGGCAAGAAATGAAGGGTGATGTAATGGCCTTACTTAAAAGGTTTGCTAAAGGAGAAGTTAATATTGACAGGATCAACTATTCTCTCATCATACTCACACCAAAGAAAGAGACACCACAGACTATTGGTGACTATAGACCGATAACGTTGTTAAATAGCAGCCTCAAAATCATCTTGAAGGTCCTGACAAATCGATTGGCAGTAGTCTTACCAGATTTGGTGGATACAACACAATCAGGATTTATACAAGGGCGAAATATTTTGGAGGGGATCGCGCTTGCTCAAGAAGTGATACATTACTGTAAGAAAACAAAACAGCAAGGTTTCTTCCTTAAACTTGATTTTGAAAAGGCATACGATAAGGTAGACTGGGAGTGTCTTTTAGAAGTCTTAAAGAAGAGAGGATTCGGTGAACGCTGGAGGAATTGGATAGAACTGTGGTTAAGATCGGCCAAAGTGCAAGCGCTCATTAATGGCGAAATAGGTAAGGAGGTGGTATGCAAGAGGGGACTCCGGTAAGGGGACCCACTATCTCCCCTTCTCTTTGTCTTGGTGGCAGACGGTTTAAATCAGCTTTTAAAAAAAGCAGGAGATGCCGGTCTATTCAAAGGTCTGCCGGCCAGCAAAAAGGTTGTGGTTCGCAATTTACAATATGCGGATGATACATTAATATTTTTTGAAAACAACCTTAGAACCGCCATCACATTAAAGTGGATTCTCTGTTGCTTTGAGGCCTGGTCAGGACTAAAAATCAATTTTCACAAAAGGTCCATGGTGATACTTGGCCAGAAGATTTTATCGGATTTTATCATCCAAAGTATACTTGGTTGCAAGACAGATTGCTTCCCCGTCCAGTATCTTGGGGTTCCTCTCAGATATAGAAAACTAAGAAAGACTGACTGGTATCCCATAATTGATAAGGTTGAGCGAAAACTTGAGGGTTGGAAGGCTAGACATATGTCTTTAGAGGGATGCATTATCCTCGTCAACTCGGTGCTTTCATCTACACCATTGTATTTTATGTTAATCTCCCTACTCCCAGTCTGGGTCAGAAAGAGGATTGATAAAATTCGAAGAAGATTTTTATGGAGCGGTGTGGGGGAGAAAGCCAAATATAATTTAGTATCCTGGGGGCAGGTCTGTAAACCGAAAGAGGAGGGGGGATTAGGAGTCAAAGATCTGAAGATGTCCAATCTGGCTCTACTTTCAAAATGGTGGTGGAAATTACTATCGGATTCGGAAGGACAGCTTCATAAGGCAATTTGGGAGAAGTATGGTCCAAGAAAGGGAAGTTGGTGAAACATACCACATAACACCTGCAATACATCGTTCCTGTGGCGAGGGATGAAGGCGACCAGGAATATTGCTGAATCAAGCATTTCCTTTAAAGTAGGCAGGAAAGGGAGGGTTTCGTTTTGGCATGATCGATGGTGCTCAGACGTGTCGTTAGCAACACTATTTCCAAAAACCTTCGCTTGCTCACTTGAGAAGGAGGCAACTATTGAAACGATGTGGCATCGTAATAGATGGAATTTGAGATTGGAAGCTCACACACAAGAGTATGCAAGTATGGAGATCAGGGAGCTTAGGAACCTACTTAGTAGTATTCAGTCTCCCGCAGAAACAGAGAAGGAATCCGCCATTTGGAGATGGGGGCAACATGGTGAGTTCTCAGTTGCGTCCACATATAAGTTCATCATAGACGGAGGTCACAGAATATCATATGCAAGAAAAATACGGCACGTTAGATGCCCTCTTAAGATCAGGTGTTTCTTATGGCTTATCGCCAAAGAAGCCTTACTCACATGGGATAACCTCCAAAGACGAGGCTGGAAGGAACCAAATATGTGTAGTTTGTGTGGGCCTGCGGCTGAAACTATCATGCATCTATTTCTTGAATGCAGTTTCACATCCTGTCTTTGGGAGAAGTGTGCGGTAGCTATAGGGCTCACATTCAGACGGACCGAGATGTCTAATTTATGGCAGAAAGTAGTTAGTAAGAACACACGTCATGGTGCTCATATCTGTCACTTGGTGATTGCAGCAGTATGCTGGAATGTATGGAGAGAAAGAAATAATAGGATTTTCCGACAGCAAAAGCATTCCATATTTACTTGTTTTTGTCTCACATATATTGATATACATTTCTGGACAGGTCTCCTGTCAGACAAGAAAAAATTGTGCCTTTCTGAAGAACAGGATACAGAGGGAGAAGATCAGGAACTGGAGAATGAAGACTTGCATACAGGAGCAGGGTAGAGTTGCTCGTGTTAAGAGGAACAAATGAAGATATCAAAGGCAGCAGAGTGTGTTTTGTTTTGTTGGTTGTAGTTTGTATTTTGACTTTGTTCTCTTTATGTCTAGGTGGGCTTTGAAATCCACCCTAGTTTATATTATTGTAATCCGTTCTGTTGTGACTTATTAATAGAACACGGAGAGCTCGTTGCTCACCGTTTTAACCTAAAAAAAAAATACCCTTTCATTTCTTTGTTGCAACTCTTCCACATATTTTCTTTTTCCTAATTGGGTATATTTGTATTAAACATGTTTATAAAATCCATGAAAACCCATGAGAAAACTAAACTTCCAAGTACGAGTTTGAACACCAAGAATCCATTATCAGAACACTCCAAAACACATACCAGCATAACAGTCAAAAACACACACTTTAAAAACACCTTAAAATATTTTGCTTTTGGCATCCAAGCATAGCCTAAAGGAAGAAGGGGGGTACAGAGTTCAAATCCTAGACAAAGGAGCATCTTGAATGCCCCTATTATTACTATTAAAAACAAATTTAAGCTATTAATATGCTTAATCTTTATAAGAACTAAGAAGAAAGGGGAAGAGGGAAGGGGAATTAAGTGAAGAAAATTAGAGGTAAAACGGAAAAATCGGGCCAAAATATAAACTGGGGACTAAATTGTAGTAATTTAAAGGATTTGGGGACTAAATCCTAAATATGAAGATTTGAAGGACTAAATTATAATTTATAAAAATGTAAGGGACAGATCTGTAAATACCCCTTACACAAAATAATTTTACAGGTTAATCTGAACAACAGGAGTTTTCATATCAAGTGGCATGCAAGGGGCCCACACAAATTTTACGCTAACTTTCTATAAGAAAATGATAGAGATTGAATCAAATTTTAAATAGGACTACAAGTACATGTAAGAATTAAACATTCAAATCGCAATATGAGCAGCTAATAACATCACACATTTTGGAGATATAGCCAGCCATATATGCAACTGAATTTAAAACGCCCTCAGTTAATGTTTCCATGTAACATAGGCCAAGGTTATATTGAAAGAATAGTTGGCTAAATTGACTTGTTCTCTACATAGAGAAGCAATCAGCCAATCACTCTTGACGTTCATAGTTAGCAAAGATATTAATGATGTTCCCATCACTCTAAAAAAAAAGTAACATGTTACATGTATTGTATGTGAACATGACTTATTACACTTTCTGTGGTAAAGCAATCCTCAAGTTCACCTGCAGGGAGCTGATCTCCAGTTGAATCAGATTAAATTAGGATTAGGAAGTTGTTACAATAACAGTAGAGCATCTCAACCAAGTTGAAATAAAGTAGGTTGGTCGACTCAAGTAGAAAGCTAAGCTCGCAGTCATTAACAGCCTCATTTATACAGCAAATCAAGACCCATAGGTTCAAAAAGGGTCAAAGACATGAGAACTGATGATTACTTTCGATACAAATCTGTCATTTATACAACAAATCAAGACCCAAATGTTCAGAATGGATCAAAGACAGGAGAACTAATGATTACTTCCAATACAAATCTGACAGAATCGTGCTTGATCATTATTAACTATAAAGGATAAAAGAAACATCTAACCATGCAAGTATAATGTTCAATTAAGATCCATGGACATAGATGGAAGGGGTGTACCAAATCCAATCCACATATGGAAACTATTGTATAAAGATCTGACAGAATGGAATGGTGTGTTTCTAATTTTCAATTAAAAAAATATTAAATCTCATGGAATGCTGTGTTTCTAATTTTCAATAAAAAAAATATTAATCTTTTTCAATCTCAACTCTTCTTAGGTTATTGAATGAGCCAGACTGGAGCCTCTACCTTCCCATGCTAATCTAAAATTAGGAACCAAGGGTTATAGTGCATGGTTTGATTTGTTTTGTCATAAGGTGGTTATATAAATCTAGATTAATTTTATAGTTATTAGGTAGTTTCTTTGAAAAATTAGCAAAATTTAGTTGTTAAGTAGTTTATTTGATTGGATAGGGTGTAACGGCCTCAATTATTCCTACCTGATATTGGGGTATATAACCATTAGTACAAAAGGATCATAACTAAACATAATTAAGCATTAATCTAAATTATAAAAGAAAATCATTTTTAATTTATAACCTATGGTCAAAATTCCAAAATCATTTCAAAATATAATTTTATCACTGACTCTAGACTTTTTCCCATCCATACTCTTAGTCTACAATTGCATGATTTCCCCACTACAAGACAAAAGTATATAACATGATCATGTACCATGGTGTTGTAAACTAATAAATGTCAAGTAATAGATGAAGGATCCTTTCCTTCTAAGTGTAGAAATAAAAAGACCGAAGGTCTCCTATGATATGTTAAAAGCGAATGGAATGTACTATCCAATAGCTAATTAAAGATAACTAAATATGAATTAAATATGATATGGAACGTGTCAAAGAATCATTTCAAAAATTGTTATTCCGAAATAGCCAATTGTAAATAATAACATTTAGAATTATAATTTGCAAAAACAACTAAGTGTAGTAGTCCTATAATATGCATAGAGATACAATAAAAGATTATATATCAAAATCTTCTTTTTTTCTTTCTTCAATTGCCAAATCTTTAACATAGAGAATTAAATATACATGGTCGATATAGGATTAATCCTTGTCTCACAACATCATAATCATATTATAACAAATCAATCTATATGTAAAGAACAATAATCTTTATATTTTAATCACAATTCATTAATAAGATAAACAGAATTTGATCTCGATTAGAACCATAAGATGAATGAATGATTTCAAACAACACTATCAGTCATTCAACATAGATCTAACGTATCAATTAATACTTCATTTAATTTTCATTTAGGTAAAGATCAATAAGAGAGATTAGGACCGAAACTCAAACAACACATAGAAGGAAAAAAAAAAATTGAAGGAAACGTACTTGCTTATACATAAAGGTAAAAAATATCTAAAGGTAAAAAATATCTAATATATAAGGCTATGCTTGGGAGATTAGTTTTAAAATATTTTGGGGTGTCCTAAAGTGATATGTTATGATGTATTCATAAAAATACTAGTGAGTTTTTAGAGAAGTATTTTGAAGTGTTTTAAAGGACCCCATAACACCTGTACAGATGCTTCGGAGTGTTTTTTTTTCACACACCGAATCGGGGTATTTTGGAGTGTTTTAAATTTTTTATCCAAAATACCCTCTCTTTTTCTCATTCCACCTCTCTCCCATGTTCTTTCCTTCTCTCTCCCGTGTTCTTTTCTTCTCCCAAACTAGAATATATTTTCCTTTTACATATTTATGAAGCCCATGAAAAACTATAAGAAGCTATAACTCCCAAATATATGCTTGAACATCCCAAAACACTACGGTCAGAACACTCCAAAACACATACTACAAGAACACTCTAAAACACACACTTTGAAAATACTATAAAACATTTTGCCTTTGACATCCAAGTATAGCCTAAGGAAATAAGGCAAGAAAGAATAATGGATTGTAAATTTTTCTATATCCAAACGGTTAAAAGAAGGGGAAATTAGCACTTTCCTTAAAATGGCCTAAACTCCTCCAAAATTGATTGGTAGATCTTGAATCTTCTCTCTTTCCTCCTCTTCTTATGCCTCTCTCTTTCTCATTCTTTTCTAAATTTCCTGCTCTCTTACGTGCGATGGTTTTGGGGGGAGTCAAGTAGTTAGGCAGGGATTTGTTAGATAGGATAAAATTTGTTAAAGTAGGTTTTGATTTTCAAATCATAAGATCGTAAAAATTAAATCAATTTAATTTTAATTACTTCGACTATTTGGGTCCATAGGAAAGTGGGTCAAACTTAATTAAGGGTGTATAAAATATAAATTCTAATATAGTAACAATACATAAAACGAAATAAATAAATTAATTAATTAAATTTTTTAATAGGAGCATTACACACATAATAACATATTACCAATATCAGACAAATCATTCATCAAATTGATCCATAAATAAATAATAAATTATTTACATATGAATTCTCAAACTAAATATTCAAGTCACTAGTTTCTCCATTTCTCCAACTTCAAATACAGAATTTTCCAAGAGAACCAAAACCTATATAAAATTACTCAATTAAAAAAATAATAATATACAAATTTTCTACTCCTTTGCATATCGATTGTGACATCCAAAAGTTGTATGTCAGCTGCAAACTACTCCAAATTTAAATGTGCCCAAGATAATCGTTTGATAAGTATGCAGTGACTCTTGAAGATCTCTTCTTGATTTGATTCTCTATTCTCTTCCCTATTCTTACCTTTCTTCTTTTTATTTTAAGTGTCTTCCTCTTCTTTCTCTGTTGTGCATTCTCTCTCACTCTGCATTGCAGCATATAGATGGGCACAAGGCTGATGAGATAGCCCTAGATTCTCTAGTACAGAATTTACATACCTTTCCACTTCTGTCATATCCTTTTTACCAATGACTCTAACCTATGATATGCAGAACACTTGCCAAAGAAAAAATCATGGAGCCCGACACATAAATTTGCAAGCTTGTGTTTACCTTAATTTTTTGTTAAGATAATATATATGTTGTGCGACTTCTAACAAAGAAATCAATTTATATATCATTATACTAAATTTCCATTACTTATCCCCCTAATGGTTCAAACAAATAGTGCAAAAGAAAAACACACTGAAACTTACAATTGCAGGCAAAGACCATGATAAAGTTGATGCTTCTGAGCTCACTATCATGAGAACCCACAAACGAAAACAGGTCCTTCGCTATATAAATGAACCTATCCAAGACTTTTGCCCCCCACCTCCATGCAATCCTTCAAGAGCTACAACCCTAAAAATTAGCAAATTTTCATTTCCTTTAAATTCTTTGTCGCCTCTGATTGATAGATATATTTTAAATTTTGATGTAAATCCAGTGTATGCGTGTTCTAATATTGTCGCCTCTGATTGATAGATATATTTTAAATTTTGATGTAAATCCAGTGTATGCGTGTTCTAATATTTGTTAACAGTTTCATCTCACAAATGAATAATTTTGAAAAATGATTTATGTTTCTTAATTTCACGCATTTTCAATAACTCTTGCCCATCAAACTACCCAAAATTTTCGGAATTTTACTGCTCAAGAACTCGACTATAAGAATTCTAGCAAATTTTCTTTCATTGTTCATAATGATCGGTCACTGATCTTCAAAATTTCACTTTATTTCAAGGGAAAAAACCAAACGTACCAATCTCGAGAAAATCCGAATCAAGTTCAGGAAACAAAGAGTTTGCGAGTCCGACAACCCGCTCGTAGTTTCGGATCATCCAACAGCCTCTCTCCGAACCCGCATCTAAACCCGTCACCTCGCCGACGGCATCAAACAGACCGGCCCCGTCCGTCGGCAACCATCCCGTCATCGCGTAGTTGCAGGGGACGGAGCATAACTGTCTTCTGCCGCAGAGGAGTTTAAGACCAAGGTAACAAATAAAAAGAAAATGATAAAAATACCATGGTTTGTGACTATTTGGTCGTTTAAGATG
>JAYEPQ010000003.1:69970649-70010649 GCA_036321105.1 Dracaena cambodiana | reverse complement strand
TTAGTTTATTCTTATTTACTCTGTGACTGTCTTGAAAACTGAAAACTTTTTGTTTGGTTTGATAATAATTTACAATCGGAAAATTCTAAATGAGTACATTTTTTTGCTAATTTTGTTTTTTAATATTTAGATTATAATTAACAAGAAAATATAATATTGTAATCGTAGTTGTAAAATATGCGAAAATTTAGTTATTTTCTAATTATAGATGTTAATATTAAAATTTATTAATTAATTTAGAAGTTTAATGATATTGTCCTAATGGTTGATTAAGTAACACAGAACGGTTTCAGTGTCTTTAAATTTTAATATTATACTATCTTGTAGGTTAAAAATAAATAGATAAAATATGATATTTGTAGCAAATTATACTTTATTACTACTTATTTGCACATAGAAAATTTATTGTTTTGAAAAAAAAGTATCTATGAATGAAATATCTTTGTATTACATAGATGGATCCGGCAGATTCTTCTCGCGTTCGACCAACTGCCTCGTTAAGGAGGAAGAAAGCAGTATCTCGACCACAAATCCAACGCCCGATACGAGAGAGAGAAATCAAAGTGGCCGTAGATACTGAATTAAATATAGAAACTCCGAATTTGATCAGATATGATAGTGCAAGACCAGAAGAAGGGAATACCGATGCAGGAGGCTCTCAAGATGATCTTCATGAGTCAAATTACCGAGGTCCAGTTGATTTATCAGTACTGAAGAGTTTCAAGACGCACATTGCTTTCTTCGTTTTAAAAGATGAGGTAATTATTTCCCGTTATAAATTATAAACCACTCTATTGTGTCTGTACATATGTTAAGACTATAGTATATATACATGAACGAGATCCACTTCGATGTATTAGTCACTGGAGAAAAATAAGTGCATGATCATTGTTGACACCTGAGCCAAACACCCGATTCATGGAATTAGTACGTGGGTATTCATTGTATCTATTGGTGAAATACTCCAACCAGTACATTAGCGTTGTTGAGGTTAGCACATTTGTCGAGAGATGGCATCCGAAAACAAACACATTTAATATGCCATTTGGTGAGATGACGATCACGTTGGATGATATTTCCTGCTTGCTTGACTTATCTGTTGTTGGAAAATCCGTCTGCCAACAAGTATCAGCAGTTTCACGTGAAGATGCTGATACAATTACTCATTCCTTGGGCGTCAGTTATGATGAAGCGTGGAATGAGCTCAATACGAAAGGCGGTGCATCGGTTCGACTGGATTGGTTAAGAGAAAAATTTTGCGGGGTTGTGGATACTGACACCGAACATAGGATTCGGTGTGCTGCAAGGGCTTATTTACTGTATCTTCTTGGTTGCACGCTTTTCGCGGACAAGAGCTGTACTAGAGTTTCCATTGATTACTTACCATTGCTGCATGATCTCGAAGATGTTCATACGTTCGCATGGGGTGCTGGTGCTCTTGCATGGTTATATAGGCAGCTTGGCCTTGCTTCCCGAGCTAACGTTGCTCAGATTGCGGGGTATCTGACACTACTACAGGCTTGGATTTTTGCTCATTTTCCAAGTTTTATGCCGGTCTCGAACCTATCTTTTGCCGACGGTGAACCACTTGCTTGTCGCTGGTTGAGCAGACGGGATCACAATATCTCCCAATCACATATGCAGTCTATTCGGTCAAGTCTAGATAAACTCAAAGGCAACCAGGTAACATTTCCCCCCTTTTTTTATACTTATTTAGTTTGCAAGTTATGTATTGGTAACTAATGTACTTCTTTGTATCCAACGTACATGCAGGTTGATTGGGATCCATATCGGAATTATAGAGAGAAATATCCGTTTAGAGAAATTACATTTTTTATGGGTACGTTGAAGATTTTCAGCGTGATTGAGCCGTACCATCCGGTGCGTGTACTAAGGCAGTTTGGTCGTCAACAGTATGTTCCACCTCCACCATTCTCAGCGTTACGTGAAGCACGGGGTATAACAGCCAATAGCTATGTGGTAAAGTACACGCACATTGAGGAGATGTGGAGAAATTGGTATGATCACGTATTGGATCTGGATCACTGTGGGTCTATTGCTGACTACCCATCTGATTGCACGTCAGATTATATTTCTTGGTTCTCTAAAATTTCACAGCACTTTCTTGGAGTAGCACCAGATGAACCCCCAGCAGAGAAAAGAAGTCAATCAACCCGGCCAAATATCGATGATGAGGTAATAACCATATATCTTCTTTATTTTATGTCCCATACGGTGAACCAGTTTATCTGATGCTTATTTTTTTCCCTCCATTAATATTACATAGATATACACGCATAGAAGTAATAATCGATCCATTACTTGCGCAAGGGGATAAGGCATTCAAGAAGCGATCTGGGTTGTTATTTACTGCACTTGCGAAGATCAAAGTCGTGCTAACTGGTTGCACTCAGCCAGAAGAACCACCAGAAGAGCAAGTAGAGGAACCAACACCAGATCAATCCACTCCTAATGCACCCGATACAGCAATTATGACTCGAACCAGAAACAGACGTCAACCCCCGAGGAAGACAAGGAGACAATGATCATTGTGTGAGTTATGCATTGATATGGATGATGTATGTAACTTGAAGTGGCCGGTGTAAAATTATTTTTGCAAACATTTCGAGTTCTGTTGAATTTATGGTTTTTGTTTGTAATGAACCCTTTTGGTCGCTTTTTGTTCGTTTAATATAAACACTATATCATTGTATCAGTAATTGTGTCGTTGTTTCATTGTATCGGTGTATCCATGTTTCATTATATCATTATATCGGTGTATCATGAGTATCAGTGCATTGGTGTATCAGCAGTATCATTATATTTTTGTATCTGGAGTATCGTTGTGTATCGGTGTATCATTGTATCGCAGTAAACGATGTATCAGTGTATCAATGGGTTGGTGTATCAGTGTGTTGGTGTTTAATTATATGTTTTCTTGCTTCCTTCCATATATTTCGATAATAATGTATAATTACTTGTTAATATAAGTCCTTAAACTGACGTTAAATTCGGTTAACTAATGATAAATCAATTTACATAGGTTAATAGACTGGATGAGGCAGTGGCCGAGGTCAAACTTCTGTGCGGACTGCCAGTCCGAACAAGTGGGATCCGTTCGGACTGGCAGTCCGAACAGATCTCGGCTGTTCGGACTGACAGTCCGAACAGTCGAGATCTGTTCAGACTGCCAGTCCGAACGGATCAATTTCGTTCAGACAGTCCGAACAGTCGAGATCTGTTCGGACTGCCAGTCCGAACGGATCAATTTCGTTCAGACTGACAGTCCGAACGGCGACCCTCTGTTCGGACTGACAGTCCGGACAGGGAGATGACCTGTCTGATACTTCGCCGTTGTCTTACCCATTCTATTTATATAATAAAGTGATAAATCATTAGTTGACCCAATGTAACGTCACTTTAATGACTTATAAATACAACTAATTACACAATATTTCACAAAATATACTGAATTTCGCAACAAAGATACAATAATTCACTGACACACTGATACACCGATACATCTCACGCTGATAGTGTTTTGACCAAACTGATATAGTTCCGGATAAGACCGACACTACCGATTATACAATAGATATACAAGTTATTGGTCACAACTTATATACAACAAAATAAAACCAAAAATGAACTCGTCTGCGAAGAGAAAAATTACATTACAACTCAATAACATCTTGTGTAGCAACCAAAGATGGTACAGTCCCCTTGAACTGTTCAATCCGGTGTAAGTACGGTACCTCCCATCCTTGTGCAATGGGATCACGGTGTCGGTGCCAATTCAATGCAATTTGAGAGATGGAATGAAGTTCTTTTAATGACACCTAATAGTAAAGATAATATAAACATATGTAAGCATATTATTAGTTTAATCAAACTAATATTTAAGATGATAAATTGTGCGTACAGGTACAAAGTGACAGTCCGCAACGAATGCCATTGTCACTTCTTTGCGGTGGATATTTGCGGCAGGAAGGGGAGATCTGAGTGGCAAAAAAGTAAGGCATTGCGCATTGGATATAAAGAAAACCACTATATTGTAACGTGAAGCAACAATATGTCCCATGTCTGGCATTGTCATCCAATAGTCGGCCTTTGGAAACTCCCGAAAATAATTCAGTGCTTTTCGGAGCTCAACAATCCGATCAATACTCCCAAACAATGGAATGTAGGAGACGTAATTTGTGTCAAGTTCAACCAACAAATCTCTTCCGATTTGCATCCACTGATCTTCCCACATACCAAGGCTATGTGCGATAACCCTAAAACCACAATTTCCGTCGGTCTTGACATCGCCAACATCTAGTATATATGGCAACATAAATCCAGGCAATGAGTTTTCATACTTCAAATCGGGCCTGGGACTAGGTTTTAACTCCTGTTCTGGTGTGGACATTATGCTTATACTACCAGGAGGATCCGTATCTGCTAAGAATTGAACCGGTTCTGCAAGAGTGGGAGCTGGATGGAGTTGTTCCGCATGGTCTGCAGGCAAATTAGGAGGCGCCTTCTTGGCAACAATTTTCGAGTTCTGTATGGAACAAAAACTTATAATTATAATAAATTAAAGTGAAATATAGGAAAAAGTAGTTATGTATATTAGCGAACCTTGGTCATATGCGGCCTTCTTGGAATTAACTTATACGGTCTACGGTCGCTGCGGGGAATCAATGCCTTCATTTTTGGGGAAGCACTATCAGAGCCGGAGGCTATTAGCTCAAACGAACGTGGATCCCTTCGTGTCGAAATATCAAGTTTCTTTTTGCGGCCAACTATATGTCCGATCACCTTGGGCACAGGATCCGCCAATGAAGAACTAACTGGATTAGATATTTCCCTTAATTTCATCAATGTTCGAGTCCGTTCTTCATTATCACACTTAATAAAGTTATGAATAAAAACCTCAACATCTTTCTGATACCCGACACCTTCAACAATCAATGCTTTACTCGCGGCCATATCAAGCTTCCGCCAATGTTGGCCAATGCCATCCAAGGGAATTGGTCGGTTGTCTCTTTTGTATATTGCAATCTCATGAGCACATGGCAAGTTGTGAGTTTGTCGAATGATGCAACCACATTCAGCAGGGTTGACGCCTACAGACTCAGTTCTCTTTACTTCGGCTAAGATCAAATTCAATGCATGGATTGATACTGTACCCCGTAATTCCTTAAATTCTGCCAGCATAAAACATCGTTTAACGATAGTCAAACTTTTTTGAAAAGATGTCTTAATCTCTGTATGTTGAAGTTCAAGTAATGTATATATATTACTCCAACACTTTTCAAAATCGCCTTGACTAGTTCGCAATTGTCTCTTCAATTTTGCATGGGCACTTTCTGCTCGGTTGCTAGTCACGTTGTCCCGATGTTGACACATATTTGTCCAATAAGCCACGAACTTCTCCTTGTGTGGATTTAACCATGTTTTAAGAATGTAGTCAACTGCTTCAGGTTTTGCTTGGAAATCGTTTGTTAGATTGCTTAGATTTGCATTGTACTCGTCTAGAGAATCAGATAGCATTATCAGCTTCCACATTAAAAAAAATTTCTCCCACTCACTCTGTTTTTCTAGCAATTTCTTGCAGTTTGTCAAGACATTCTTATTTATATGCCATTTACAAAGAAGATGCCGGCTAGCCGGGAATATCAGCGCAACTGCATTAACAAGCGATAGATCTCTATCTGTAACAATGACACTTGGATATACATCATCCAGAAACAGTCCACGCAACTTGTCAAGTGCCCAGGAATAATTAGTTTCATTTTCTTTTTCAAGAAAGGCAAAAGCAATGCAAAATGACATATTCGTTGAGGTTACTCCAATCATCTCTAGTAAAGGATATTTGTACCTGTTTGTTTTATAGGTACAATCCATGATAATAACACCTAGAAATGCTCGGAGAAGATCGACGCCAACAGGATGAGCCCAGAAAAGATCCGTTACTGATTCTGTTTGATCATTACTTCGATGCCATTCGATATACTTGAATTCAGAAATTTTTAGTAACAACTGTTGTATCTGCGTTCGACCGCCTTGTTCATTGACTCTAAACTTGTGTCGTGCATTATATATTGTTTTCATTGTCGAAATATTCTTTGGATCCTTTTGCTTCAATGCTGTCAGTATATCTTTCGGCTTTACATGACACTTCGACATTTCGATCACAATATTTGTCTTGGTTTTAGACAATCTTCCCGCATATGAATGGCCTTCGAAATAATCTGCTGCTGGATGATTATGCACACCGGACAAAACCGTGAGGTTATATTCGGGGCCCCCTATTGATATCTGTTGACCCTTTAATCGAAAGGGACATCCACATTTTTTACTGTCCCTGTGGCCTTCATCATTCTTTAATTTCTTGAATCTTAGTTGTCCACCCCGTTCACATCCAAACCATATTCTCCCCTTATTCAATTGACCTCCAGTATCAGATTTTGAAACCATGATGACAAATCCTGATTTCTTTCCAATATCGCGCACCCACCGGCAAAGTTCGTCTCGATTTGTAAGAATCTATAGTCATAATAGATAGGAAACATTTTTTTAGTGGAAATATTCTAATTTCAATATGAACAGGTTCTCAACATAATATCATACCTGATTTGTTGTGAAGTCCAAACCATAATCGACAACTAATTCATTATCGACTCGCATACTCTGCGTCGAAACATAACCCTGTGTTCCAATAATTTAACAATATTAATAATTAATAATTGATAACACTCTTGCGGGAAAAAAAACCCTCTTGAAAACTACTCTGTCCGGACTTTCAGTCCGGACAAAAAGAATTTGTCCGGACTTTCAGTCCGGGCAAATTCTTTTTGTCCGGACTGACAGTCTGGACAAAATGAATTTGTCCGGACTTAGAGTCCGGACAAATAGAATTTGTCAGGACTGAAAGTCCAGACAAATTATTTTTGTCCGGACTTAAAGTCCGGCCCGTGTTATTTTGGGCGGACTGTCAGTCCGCACCGCGACGTCAACCCTCGGGTTCTCGCACCGCATCGACCAGAAAACTGATTTCTAAAACCCTAATTTCATTCTACTCAATGGATATCAAAATCTAAAGTTATATTTGAAATAATTTTATATAAAGAAGATGGAATCAAACCTGAAGAGTGTTTTGATCGTCGAATGAAACCAACGACATCGTTGTATTCTCCATTGACGTCTCGTTCGACACAACTCAAAAATTTCTTGTTTAGATTTCTAATGAAAATACACAAAACAAAGAAAATAATCACCTTTAAAATTTCTAATTAACAAAATGATATAAAGAGATTGAGGAATGAAATGGGTTTTAGCCTTTAAAAAAAAAAAATATATTACCTGCTGCGCGCGAGAGGGATGGAGGAAGCGGGAGAGGGAAGAAGGGTAAGATGGAGATATTTTTTTGATGGCAGGGTTGTTATATATTGGAAGTTTTCACTGGGCTCACTAGGAAAAAAGTTGTGCCCCTTTAGAAGTTCCCCTTAAAACACAGTGTGTTGGGGTGTGAAATCCAAATGCGAATCTGGATCTGACCTAAACATGGATCCATTATTTGAATCCAAAATCAAAGTTGAGGGAGTTTCCAAAGGAGCACATTATTTTTCTTTGTGAGCCCACTTTCCAACTGAAAGCCTGAGCAATAAAGAACTGTCTAGTCGGTTCACTAGGAAAAGTAGTGTGCTCCTTTGAAAACTCTTAAAGTTGACCGCAATATTAAATCCCTATCCAAATCCCATTTTAAAACGGATTTAGATTTGGATTCAGATCTGATTATATCTGAATCCGCCTACACCCCTATGTAGGGAACTTCTAAAGGGGCACAACTTTTTTCCTAGTGAGCCCAGATAATAACTCCCATATATATCAAGTTTGCCCTCTAAAAATTTTTTTCATTTTGCCATTCTTCCTTCTCCCGCTTCCTCCAGGCCTGCCGCGCGCAACAGGTGGAATTTTTTTTTTAGGCAAAAATCCATGTTATTTCTCCATCTCTTCATATCCTTTTGTTAATTTGAAAGTTTAAAGCTGATTATTTTCTTTGTTTTGTATTTTTTTATTAGAAATCCAAACAAAAGAGAAATTTTTGAGTTGTGTCGAATGAGACGTCAATGAAGAATACAACGATGTCTTTGGTTTCATTCGACGATCAAAACACTCTTCAGGTTTAATTCCATTTTCTTTGTATAAAATTATTCCAAATATAACTTTAGATTTTGATATATATTGAATAGAATGAAATTAGGGTTTTTGGATTTAGTTTTCTGGTGGATACGGTGTGAGAATCCGGGGGGTGACGTTGCTGTCCGGACTGAAAGTCCGGTCAAAACAACTCGGTTCGGACTTTCAGTCCGGACAGAGCAGTTTTCAGTATGGTTTTTTTTCCCGCAAGAGTCTTATCAATTAATAATTATTAATATTGTTAAATTATTGGAACACAGGGTAATGTTTCGACGCAGAGTATGCGAGTCGATAATGAATTAGTTATCGATTATGGTTTGGACTTCACAACAAATCAGGTATGATATTATATAGAAAACATGTTCATATTGAAATCAGAATATTTCCACTAAAAAATGTATCCTCTCTATTTTTACTATAGATTTTTACAAATCGAGACGAACTTTGCCACTGGGTGCGCGATATTGGAAAGAAATCAGGATTTATCATCATGGTTTTAAAATCTGATACTGGAGGTCAATTTAATAAGGGGAGAATATGGTTTGGATGTGAACGGAGTGGACAATCAAGATTCAAGAAATTAAAGAATGATAAGGGCCACAAGGGCAGTAAAAAATGTGGATGTCCCTTTCGATTAAAGGATCAACATATATCAATAGGGGGCCCCGAATATAACATAATGGTTTTGTCCGGTGTGCATAATCATCCCGCAGCAGATTATTTCGAAGGCCACTCGTATGTGAGAAGATTGTCTGAAAGCAAGACTAATGTTGTGATCGAAATGTCGTAGTGTCATATAAAGCCGAAAGATATACTGACAGCATTGAAGCAAAATGATCCAAAGAATGTTTCGACAATGAAAACAATATATAATGCACAACACAAGTTCATAGTCAATGAACAAGGCGGTCGAACGCAGATGCAACAATTGTTATTAAAAATTTCTGAATTAAAGTATATCGAATGGCATCAAAGCAATGATCAAATAGAATCAGTAACGGATCTTTTCTGGGCCCATCCTATTGGTGTCAATCTTCTCCGAGCATTTCCAGGTGTTATTATCATGGATTGTACCTATAAAACGAACATCGACAAATATCCATTACTAAATATGATTGGAGTAATCTCAACGAATATGTCATTTTGCATTGCTTTTGCCTTTCTTGAAAAAGAAAGGGAAACTAATTATTCCTGGGCACTTGACAAGTTGCGTGGACTGTTTCTGAACGATGTATATCCAAGTGTCATTGTTACAGATAGAGATCTATCACTTGTTAATGCAGTTGCGCTGATATTCCCGGCTAGCCGGCATCTTCTTTGTAAATGGCATATAAATAAGAATGTCTTGACAAACTGCAAGAAATTGCTAGAAAAACAGAGTGAGTGGGAGAAATTTTTTTTAATGTGGAAACTGATAATACTATCTGATTCTCTAGATGAGTACAATGCAAATCTAAGCAATCTAACAAACGATTTCCAAGCAAAACCTGAAGCAGTTGACTACATTCTTAAAACATGGTTAAATCCACACAAGGAGAAGTTCGTGGCTTATTGGACAAATATGTGCCAACATCGGGACAGCGTGACTAGCAACCGAGCAGAAAGTGCCCACGCAAAATTGAAGAGACAACTGCGAACTAGTCAAGGCGATTTTGAAAATTGTTGGACCAATATACATACATTACTTGAACTTCAACATACTGAGATTAAGGCATCTTTTCAAAAAAGTTTGACTATCGTGAAACAATATTTTATGCTGGCAGAATTTAAGGAATTATGGGGCACAGTATCAATTCATGCATTGAATTTGATCTTAGCCAAAGTAAAAAGAACTGAGTCTGTGGGCGTTAACCCTGCTAAATGTGATTGCATCATTTGACAAACTCACAACTTGCCATGTGCTCATGAGATTGCAATATACAAAAAAGACAACCGACCAATTTCCTTGGATTGCATTGACCAACATTGGCGGAAGCTTGATATGGCCCCGAGTAAAGCATTGGTTGTTCAAGGTGTCGGGTATCAGAAAGATGTGGAGGTTTTTATTCTTAACTTTATTAAATGTGATAATGAAGAACGGACTCGAAGATTGAAGAAATTAAGGAAAATATCGAATCCAGTTAGTTCTTCATTGGCGGATCCTGTGCCCAAGGTGATCGGACATATAACTGGACGCAAAAGGAAACTTGATATTTCGACACGAAGGGATCCGTGTGCATTTGAGCTAATAACCTCCGGCTCTGATAGTGCTTCCCCAAAAATGCGGCATTGATTCTCCGCAGCGACTGTAGACTGTATAAGTTAATTCCAAGAAGGCCACATATGACCAAGGTTCGCTATTATATATAACTAGTTTTTTCTATATTTCACGTTAAATTATGTTAATTTTAAGTTTTTGTTCCATACAGTACTCGAAAATGGTTGCCAAAAAGGCGTCCCCTGTTTTGCCTGCAGACCATGCAGAACAACTCAATCCAGCTCCTACTCTTGCAGAACCGCTTCAATGCTTAGCAGAACCGGATACTGCTCCAAGTATAACCAGACTGTCCGTACCAGAACCGGAGTTAAAACCTGAACCCAGGCCCGATTTGAAGTATGAAAACTCATTGCCTGGTTTTATGTTGTCATAAATAGTTGATGTTGGCGATGTCAAGGCCGACAGAAATTGCGGGTTTCAGATAATCGCACACAGCCTTGGTATGGGAGAAGATCAGTAGATGCAAATCAGAAGAGATTTGTTGCTTGAACTTGACACTAATTACGTCTCCTACATTCCATTATTTGGGAGTATTGATCGGATTGTTGAGCTCCGAAAAGCACTGAATTATTTCCGGGACTTTCCAAAGGCCGACTATTGGATGACGATGCCGGATATGGGACATATTGTTGCCTCACGATATAATATAGTAGTTTTTTTTATTTCCAATGCGCAAGGCCTTATATTTTTGCCATTTAGATCTCCCCCTCCTGCCGCAAATATCCAACGCAAGGAAGTTACCATGGCATTCGTTGCGGACTGTCACTTTGTTCCTGTAAGCACAATTTATCGACTTAATCATTTCTTTGATTTAACTCAACACATGGTTATATGTGTTTACTTCATCTTTACTATTAGGTCTCATTAAAAGAACTTCATCATATCCCTCAAATTGCATTGAATTGGCAACGTCATCGTGATCGATGTATCAGTCTGAATAGGGAGGCCCTGTTCGGACTGTCAGTCCGAACAGGGCCCCCCTATTCGGACTGACAGTCCGAACAGAGGCTTGACCCGATCTACTACTCCGCCTCTATCTCACCCACTCTATTTATGTAATAAAATGATATATCATTAGTTTACCCAATTTAACGTCACTTTGGACTTATATTAACAACTAATTATACATTATTACAAAAATATAGTGAATAAAGCAAAAAGATACAATGATACACCGACACACTGATACACCGACACAATGATACACTAATACACCAATACAACGATATATGGATAAATTGATTCATCGATATGCCGATACAATGATACACTGCTACACCGATACACTTATACAATGATACACTGATATATCGATTCACTGATACAATGATACACTGATACACCAATACAATGATACTCCAGATACACAAATACAATGATACTCCTGATACACCGATATAATCATACAATGATACATTGATACACCAATACAATGATACAACGATACAATAACTGATACAATGAAATAGTGAAGATTATAAACAAGGTTTCCTACGTATAAAACAAACAAGATCTTATACAAATTAAAGAAATAAGATTAAATACAAATGTAGTGTATATATTCATCAAACAAAAAGCGACCAATAGGGTTCATTACAAAAAAAAATCATATATTCTACAAATTCTTCAAAATGTTTGAAAAAAACAATTACACCGGCCACTTGAAGTTCCTTACATCATCCATATCAATACACAATTAATATAATCTAAACACTGTCTCCTTGTCTTCCTCGGGGGTTGACGTCTGCTTTTGGTTCGAAACATAAACGCCGTATCGGGTGCATTAGGAGTGGATTGATCTTGTCTTTGTTCCTCTACTTGCTCTTCTGGTGGTTCTTCTGGCTGAGTGCAACCAGTTAGCACGGCTTTAATCTTCACAAGGCACTAAATAACATCCCATGTCGCTTCTTGAATGCCTTCTCCCCTTGCGCAAGTAATGGATCGATTATTGCTTCTATACGTGTATATCTCTGTAATATTAATGAAGGAAAAAATAAGCATTAGATAAACTTGGTACTATATGGGACATAAAATAAAGAACATATATGGTGATTATCTCATCAACGACATCTGGCCGGGTTGACTGACTTCCTTCCTCTGCTTGGGGTTCATCTGGTTCTACTCCAAGAAAGCGCTGTGAAACTTGAGAGAACCAAGAAATATAATCTGACGTGCAATCAGATGGGTAGTCAGCAATAGACCCACAGTGCTCTTGATGCAATACGTGATCTAACCAATTTCTCCACATCTCCTCAATGTGAGTGTACTTTACCACGTAGCTATTGGCTGTTATACCCCATGCTTCACGTAACGCTAAGAATGGTGGAGGCGGAACGTAATGTTTATGACCAAACTGCCTTAATACATGCACCGAATGATAAGGCTCAACCACGCTGAAAATCTTCAACATACCCATAAGTAATTTCTCTGAACGGATATATTTCTCTATAATTCCGATATGGATCCCAATCTACCTGCATGTTCGTTAAGGACAAAGAAGTACATTAGTTACCAATATATAACTTGCAAACTAAATAAGTATATAAAAGGGGGAAAATGTTACCTGGTTGCCTGTGAGTTTATCTAGATTTGACTGAATAGACTGCACATGTGATTGGGAGATATTGTGATCCGTCTGCTCAACCAGTGACAAGAAAGTGGTTCATCATCGGTAAAAGATCGGTTCGAGACCGGCATAAAACTTGGTAAATGAGAGAAAATCCAAGCCTGTAGTAGTGTCAGATACTCGGCAATATGAGAAACGTTAGCTCGGGAAGCAAGCCCAATTTGCCTATATAACCATGCAAGAGCATTAACACCCTATGCGAATGTATGAAGATCTTCGAGATCATGAAGCAATGGTAAGTAATCAATGGAAACTCTCGTACAGCTCTCGTCCGCGAAAAGTGTGCAACCATGAAGATACAGTAAATAAGCCCTTGCAGCACACCGAATCCTATGTTCGGTGTCGGTATCCACAACCAAGCAAAAATTTTCTCTTAGCCAATCCAGTCGAACCGATGCACCGCCTTTCGTATTAAGCTCATTCCACGCTTCATAATAACTGACGCCTAAGGAATCAGTAATTGTATCAGCAGCTTCACGTGAAGCTGCTGATTTTTGTTGGCAGACGGATTTTCCAACCACATGTAAGTCAAGCAAGCAGAAAATATCATCCAACGTGATCGTCATCTCACCAAATGGCATATGAAATGTGTTGGTTTCCGGATGCCATCTCTCGACAAATGCGCTAACCTCAACAGCGCTAATGTACTGGTAGGAGCATTTGACCAATCGATATAATGAAGACCCACGTACAAATTCCATGAATCGGGTGTTTGGCTCAGGTGTCGACAATGACCATGCACTTATTTTTCTCCAGTGACTAATACATCGAAGTGGATATCGTTCCTGTATATATACTATAGTCATAACATATGCACACACACAATAATTGGTTTATGGTTTTTAACGGGAAAAAATTACCTCATCTTTTAAAATGAAGAAAGCAACGTGCGTTTTGAAACTCTTCAGTACTGATAAATCAACTGGACCTCGGTAATTGTTCACCATGAAAGTTGCACGCTCTTTATATCGAAGTATTTTCAATACAAGGATTACAATTGGACGGTTTCCCATTTACAGAAGATGAGGAAGATAGCTTTTCCTCTTTGTTTAAGGCTGGGTTTCTAGGTGGCTATGGAGAACGATCCTGCTCTCCGTTGACACTCCGTATAATATCTCTCAGTTGGCTAAAGGAAAGAAAAATGGGCTCTTTACTCTTGATCACAAGGGATAACTTTTAGGAGAAGACATCTATCTCTGTCTCTTTTTTTTATGTGCCTTTTCTCTCTGTGTGTCTTCTCTCTCGCTTCCTGCCTTTTATAGGGGGCTTGGAGTAACGTCCCGCCATATTTTGCTCAACCGTTAGCTCCCACTACTTGAGAAGTGCTGCCATATTCGTTAGGTGGTTATTCTCACGATCGGAGTAGCGCCGCTGCATTCGTTCGGCAGTTATTCCCACGATCCGATGTGGCAACCCTCCGTTCGGGTCGTGTGACTTTGTATTAAATCCCCACCCGAAAGCTATGGGTAGTGTCGCGAATCTCAGCTTTAAATTCCTGAACCTGTTCCGTCGCCTGGATCGCGGACCTCAGTTTCTTAGATTCGCGGACCTGAGTTTCTTAGGTTCCCGGATCTGATAAATTGCGGGCTTCTGAATTCGTAGATCTGCTTTGCTTTTCCGGAATTTTTCGCCGACAAAACTCCCTCCAAAGTTTCCAAAATTCTCATGATTCTTTGAGGAATTTCGGAATACTTTGGATATAATATTCTGTATTAGAACTTCCATTGCGTTTGTTTGAAGTCTGTGACTCTGTATTAGTGCCACTACTGCTTCTTGCTCTTGAAGAGACTCGTCTCTATGTTAGGGGCGGGACTTCTTCATCTTTGAGTGGGAGACGACTCTGTATTAGGATCGTGAACTCCTGTTTTGGAAAGAACACATCTCTGTATTAGGGGGCGCGAGCTTTTCATTTTTGAATAGGAGACAACTCTGTATTAGGAATACGTCTCTGTATTAGGGGCGCGAGCCTTCATCTTGGAGTAGGAAATGACTCTGTATTATGGTCGTAGATTGTGGAAGGAACACATCTCTGTATTAGGGGCGCGAGCCTTCATCTTGGAGTAGGAAATGACTCTGTATTAGGGTCGTAAATTGTGAAAGGAACACGTCTCTGTATTAAGGGCGCGCTCTTCATCTGGAATAGAAAACGACTCTGTATTAGGGTCGCAATTTGTCTTCGGAAGGGGTGCGACTCTGTATTAGGGTCGCGAATCTTGGCTTTTTGAGAGGAAACCGACTCTATATTAGGGTCGCGAATTTTTGCGGGAAGGCTGGCAGGCGGTTGTTTTTTCTGCAGCGTCAGAATTGAGACGTTTCTTTGAGCTGCATTAAATGAAAAGGTGTTCACGAGATTCGAGCCAGATATCACGTCTGTCCAGAGATCTCAGCCGTCAAATCATCGGCTATATAACCTCCACTTTAAGAGAGAGGTTGCCCTTATCTCAAGAAATTTGAAAGCTGAGTTCTTCATTTGGACTCCTCAGACTTCTCGTCTTCAAGCTTCAATAGTTTTTGATTCTCTGTGCGAAGGATTTTCTCCCTCTGTAAAAGATGCCGAAGAAATCTTCTTCCTCTGATGCTGCTGTCAGTGGTCGTCAAGATTCTCGAGCAACTTCTAGTTCGATAGTGGTTCGGCAGGAACCCTTGATCGGAGGTAAGTAAAAAAATTCGTAAGGAAGTTCCTTTTCTTATTTTTTTCTTCTTATCTCTGAATCTGAATGTCTTTTGCAGTTGATTATGCTTTGAATCCTTGGCTAAAGGATCATTATCTCAGATATTCTGACGGCTATGATGGGAAGAAAGAGTTCAGATTTGACCATGTCTTTCCCCATTATATAGTTTCGGATAACTAAGAGAGAGCAGACAAGATTCTCCACCCTTCTCGCTCAACATTGCCAGAGTTGACGACCAATGTATCTTTCGAAGGAGAAAATCGGTCTCCATTGCTCAAACCTGTCTTCTTGTTTGGGGACCATATTTCAATGCCCGATAGTGGCTTCGAAAATAGCGATTATAAGTGGCTTCGCCAAGTTGAAAGTCACTACTTGTTTCTTCCCAATATGGAGAGATCTTATCAATTCTTATTCTTTCAGTCCCTTTCTGTGCTCAGGCAAATGGACTGGCACATAAACAGGCCACAAGACGGTGTCTTATTGGGGGGCTTCAATGCTCAAGGTGTTTTTTTTTGTGGTACCGGGAAGAGCTTTCGTGGATTTCTGCCGGGATTGCTTAAACACGATCTCCCCAGATGCGAGGTTCCTACAATCGCGCAGACTTTCCTGCACCGTTTTATCACTGCACAAAGAGAGTTTCCTGTTCAAGATTTTCGTCTCCCTGGATGGGTTCATTGCTCTTCAAAAGGAGAGTATGCAGTCTTGACTGACTTCTTCTTGAAAACCTTCAGGGATCAGCTTCATTATGCAGAGCTATATCGTGCTATCAGGGCTGTTCAGCAAGGTATTCCTGCTAATAGATTTCATTTTTTTGCTTTACTGGAATTATACAATCCTGATACTTGTACAGTTTTTAGCCCTCATGGCGAGTTGGGTTTTGCCCTTCATGAAATGTATGAAATTTCGGGCTTACCCATGGGAGACATCCCATATGAAGAGTATGTCCCTACCGGAGAAGAACTCTATCTGTTGAAGACCCGGGACCCTTTGATTTATAATACTTACTGGGAACTGCTCTGCCACTACCATATTTGCACCCACACATCTGGATCCCGTAGTTTGAAGCCAAAGAAGTGGCTGCAGTATCTTCTGCCCAATTTTTCTAAGAGTAGTCTTAACTTTACTCGCCTTCCTCCAGTTTCTGAAAAAGAAGTTGAGAGAAGAATCGCCAGTTTCAGAACAGATGCTTATGTCGCTGAATCTGATGAGGACGTCTTCAAGGCTTGAACGTCCTTTGAAAGTTTTTACTATCAGGCCCTCCAACCTTTGTCTGATCCTGCCTTCATCCGATCCTACCTTCTTAGCAGGCTTTTTGATGGTATGGCTGAAGAAGTGTGTTATTTCTTCGCCGAAAAACATACCCATTAGAGTCGTATACCCAGCCGTCTTACTAGCATTTGGTAGGCAGCTCAGTTTGCTGCCTGCGATGGTTTGCAACATCCAGAGTGGACTGAGAAGATTATCTGACAAATTCTTTCAGGTGAAGAAGGAGCAAAGGAAGAAAGGAGATCCGGTCATTAAGACTCCCAATCCGCGTGTAGAACTCCCTTATACTTATTTGATGGCTTGGCTGGTTCTACACTGCCCTACTTTGATGAGTCCTGCAGACTCGCAGATCGACTTAAGTGCTCCCAAAGTGCAGCACTATGAGAGGTCGCAGTGGAAGGGAGGCTACATGGCCGCGATCCGCAAAACCCTTCGTCATTTCTAAACTTTTGAGTTGTTCAGATATTTCCCATACTTCCCGAATGCTGGATACGGAGAAGAATTCGCGGACACTGCTGGTGCTGATAAATTTACCACCCTATCCTCGGGATGTTTCTGGTGGTTGATAAACATCTGCCCAGGACATTTGGTCCTCCGTTTGGGAAACCTCTGCTATATAGAACCTTACTACCCAAGTCGTTTTGCCCGACAATTTGGGTATGATCAGCTTTATGTTGGTAACCCCAATAGAGAGTTAAGCTTTGTTGGGAATGTTCTTGAGGGAGCTCGAGCTTGGTTTCACTTCGTCGCGGGTGGAACTCTTGCCAAATTTAATCTTCCGCTCAAGATCCCGAACTCAAGTATGACCTTCGGCTTCTGTAAATGGTTTGCGGATGCTAACTCTGCTCCTCAGAATTTCAATATACATCATACCAGTCTGCGGGAGATCAAATCCTGGTATGCCCAGAAAAAGAGGGCCGATAGCACAAAGGTGGCAGGGATGGAGGACTTCAGGGGGGACAGTACATCCCACGAATTGGAACAAAAGGCAGAGGACACCGATGCAGCAGTTTAGGCTGCCTCCCTTGATGCTTCTCCTGATCCGACATCGAGGAAGACCTCTCCTCCACCGCAGTCTTCTCCTGAGATGTCTTTACATAAGTGAAAGAGGCTAAGGCGTCTTAGCGACTTGCCTGCCATTCCGCAGGGGATTGTTTTGTAGAGCACCCCATCTGGGACTGGCACTACAACGTCCTTTCCGGTTTCTGGATCCCTCGTTGAGGAACCCGAGGAGGATGAAGATGATTCATCTTTAACCCTCCGTTCCTTTAAGAGGCATCGGAGTCAAAGGCATGTTCTTTGCAATGACCCTGTTCCCATAATTCAAAGGGATTCTATTCCTCCTATCGGCCAGGCTGGCGTTGAGGTCAATGCTCCTTCGGCTTTACAGGAGGACTCTGTAGCTCTTGTTGCTCAAGACACTGTCGATAATGAAGTGCGAATCATTGGGGAGACTCATGCATCGGATCCCCCAAAAGCAGCACCTCTCTCTGAAGGTCAAGATGAATGGGGCAATGATGATGACGCCAGCAGTGACAGTTTTCGCTCTTCTACTCCTCCTTCAGATCATAGTAAATATGTCTTTTTGAGCGAGGAGGTTCGAGCCGAAGTATATGGGCCCGAAGTATTTGGTCCTGAGGTGTACGGACTTGGAGAATCCAGCGTCCAACCTTCAGGTCTTCATCTTCTTTCTTCAGCAATTATACTATTTTATCAAATGATATTGTAATACTTAACTGTTAATTTTCTTCTTCTTACTAGCTCCAGTTTTGACTCCGGGCCTAGAGTGCATGGGCGCGAAGGTGGCTTCACCAGACAATACCATCGCAGGAACTGACACAGGTGGAGCGACCGAAGTTGCTACTGTCTCTGCGATTGATACTTCAGGAGCAGTGATTCCTGAAGCTGCTATGTCTACAGTTTCGGCCACAGCCCCTCCAACTGTTGCTGCAGTTCAGGAGACTGTGATTGGTAGCTCCACGGAAATATCTAGCAGTGCCATTCCTCCTGTTGCGGATCAATCTACTTCTGCCTCATCCAGTATTACTCCTTCTCATGCAGAGATTGACATGCTCGAGAGTGATTTGCTGAAAAACACAGTGGAGACTTTCCTTCACTTTCTGGACCATTGTATCGATAAAATACTAAAGGGAGTTCCTTTTGCTTTAATCGCCAATGTTCTCAACATTTACCTAACTGGTATCATTAGCATTGGTGGGGAGGATAGAGCTGCTCCTTTTAGCCTTATGATAGCTCAGCTTCAAAGGCATGCTGAATCTCTGTCGAAAGGCAGAAGTGTAGATAAATCTGAGACAGTGGAAATCATTTTCCAAAAGCTGAAAGAGGAACAACTAAAGTCTCAGAAGGAGATTCAAGAGAAGGTAACTATTTGCAAGGCCTCTTTAGAGCAATGTCAATCAAATCGCGAATCTCTGGTTCTTCAAATGGAGGCCGCTGCTTTGATTGTCAAGAGCCATGACCAAGCTATTGCTAAGGCTTAAGAGACCATCGCCAAGGCTCAAGCTTTCCTGTCCAAAATAACCAAGGAGCGCGACGAATCAATGAGGAACCTCGTCGACTTATCGCGCCAGCAGGACAATACAACCAGGGATCTTCAGGCGACACAGGCTGAATTGGCTATACTGGAGGCTGCTGCAGCACAGAATGTTATCGTCAGTGACGAGGAATTACGTCGTCAGGCCGCTGTTCAAGCTTATTGACGATGCGGAGGAGAAAATAAAGGCCTTTTTGAACCATTGAATTGTAAAGCTATTGTGTACACTGTTTTAGATTTCCCCTTCTTTTTTTTTGTATTTACTCTTATTGGCTGTATAGCACTTAAAGAATTCTCTGTAATTCTATTCTGATGATGAATAAAGAAGTTCTTTTCTTTCTTCGTAACTGGTAGTACTTGAAAGATGATTCTGATGTTGATTATCAGAGATAACTGTTAACTTGATAATTTCGAAATGAATCACAATTTTTAAGTGCCCAATGTTACTATGAATGAAAGAACTAGATTCGCCAAATGTGTTATTGACTGGGCAAATCTGATGGACAGAAAAATCTGATTTGCCAGAGGTAATCTTTAACTTGGCAAATTTTGAAAAAGGGAATCTGGTTCGCCAGAGGTAATTTTTAACTTGGCAAATTTTGATAGAAGGAAAATCTGGTTCGCCAGAGGTAATTTTTAACTTGGCAAATTTTGTTCGCGAAGAAATCTGGTTCGCCAGAGGTAATTTTTAACTTGGTAAATTTGGTATGAAGAAATCTCGTTCGCCAGAGGTAATTTTTAACTTGGCAAATTTTGATAGAAGAAAAATCTGGTTCGCCAGAGGTAATTTTTAACTTGGCAAATTTGGTTCGCGAAGAAATCTGGTTCGCCAGAGGTAATTTTTAACTTGGCAAATTTGGTATGAAGAAATCTGGTTCGCTAGAGGTAATTTTTAATTTGGCAAATTCGGTATGAAGAAATCTGGTTCGCCAGAGGTAATTTTTAACTTGGTAAATTTTGGAAAAAGAAAATTTGGTTTGCGAACTAAAGGTTTTTTAGTCCGGAACCAAGAACTTTCATTAACTATTTGCTCATGGCTAGCAAAGAACTACCCAGGCCTTATTATAACTGGTGTTCTACAATTTTGCTAAGGATAATACTTCTTCAAGAACTTGTCGTTGATTGGTATTAGGATCTTGTCACCATTAGGCTTTGTCAACCGATACGCCCCGTTGGAGTAGACCGTATCAATGATGAAGGGTCCCTCCCACTTTGGCTGGAACTTTCCCATAGGCTTCTGGCTTGTTATGATTGGTTTTCTAACTGACAGGACCAGATCACCTTTCTTAAAAGTCCTTCATTTAGCCTTTTTGTTAAAGGTCCTGGAGATCCGTGCCTGGTATAGCTCGATACTCTGTTGAGCTTCTAAGCGTTTATCATCCAAGGCTTCTAACTCTTGGAGTCTTTGCTGATGCTTTTCTTCTTCTGTCATCCTTATTGTTAACGCGACTCGTAATGAAGGGATTTGGATCTCCAAACGCAAGACCGCTTCTGATCCATATACCAAGGAGAATAGAGTAGCATTAGTGGGAGTTTGGACTGTGGTTCGGTATGCCCACAGATACTCTCTGAGCTTTTCGTCACAATCCCGTTGATTGGATGACATAAACTTCTTAAGAAGTTTTATAATGGTCTTATTAAAGGCTTCTGCTAGACCATTGGCTGCAGGATAGTATAGCGATGAAGCCACATCTTCAATCCTGTATTTGTTGCAGAATCTAGAATACACTTGGCTTACAAACTGAGGTCCGTTGTTGTGAATTATTCTTCTAGGCACGATAAAGCATATGGTGCTTGATGAACTTGATAACATCTGATGATTTTACTTCGATCAGGGTGATGGCCTCAGTCCACTTTGAAAAGTAATCAGTTATGGCCAAAATGAACCGGTGCCCTCTCGTTGATGGCGAAGAGATTGTCCCTATGATGTCATACCCCATTGCTCAAACGGCCATGATGTAGCCGTCGGGTGGAGATATTCTGGAGCTTGATGTATAAAGTCTGCATGTATTTGGCAGGCCCTACACTTCTTGACGTAGTTGACTGCTTCTATCATCATCTTAGGCCAATAATAACCCATCCTTCGGATTCTATTCCAGAGTTTCAGTCCTGGCTGATGTGCTCCGCAGATGCCAGCGTGAGCTTCTTCGAGTACTTTTTGAGCTTCGCGGTTGGAAAGACAGCGAAGTAGAACTCCATCGTAGGATTTTCTATACAACGTCTGGAGCTCCGCATTGTAATAAAACCGGATAGCCCTTCTCTGAATGGCTTTGGCTTCTTTTGGACTTTCGGGTAATATCCCGTAAAGGACATAATCTATATAAGGAAAACGCCAATTTTTTGGCTCTAGGCTAGATGCACAAGCGTCACCTTCGTTTTCTTGTGGTTTCTTCGCTTCTTCTTTGAGCTCACCTTTTGAACAGAATAACTCCTTGCTGCTTATTATAATTTGCCTTTTAGCATGCTTGGGCAAGGCTAATGTAGCAGCCAAAGAAGCTAGCGAGTCCGCATAACTATTGAGGTGGCACTTTATATAGTTGATATAGAAACCCGTGAAACCGTTAGCGATCTTGATCACTGCATGATAATATGGCAGGAGGCCTTCATGTTTGACTTCGTACTTCCCTTTTATTTGATTCTTTTATTTGATTTAAACGAGTTGAGAGTCCCCATATGCCTGCAAATATTTGACCCCCAGTTGTTTGGCTATCCTTAAGCCGATTAGGAGGGCGTTGTATTCCGCGACGTTGTTGGAGCACGAGCTTGTCAATGAGTAAGCTTGAGGAATGATGTGGTTGCGGGGAGAGATGAGGACAACTCCCACCCCCGCTGTCGTCTTTCTTTTGCATCCCATTCGGGAGGCACCATCAAAGAAGAGTTGCCATACACCTTTTGAAACTGTATTTCATTCGAAAGACCTTCTCGAACCATCCTTTTCTGGAATTAAATCCCGTTCCTCCAACTCTCCTGGGATTTGTTCATATAACCTCGAGGATGCCGAGACTGGATGTTCGGCCAAGAAGTCAGCCACGGCCTGTCCTTTGATAGCCTTCTGTGGGACGAAGTGCATATCATATTGTAATAGTAAAATGGCACAATTGGATAGTCTTGAGTTTAATGATCTGGGTTTGGTCATTAATATTCTCAGAGGGTTAACTCTCGATACAACGTGGATAGTTTGTCCAACTAAGTAGTGTCGCATTTTCTGTATTGCGAACACCAACGCTAGACATTCTTTTTCTACGGGATTGTACCGATGTTCCGCTCCGATCATCATCCTGCTGAGATAGTAAATGACTTGCTCGTGGCCTGACTGATTCTTCTGTGCTAGCAAAGCGCCTAATGAATGATCCATAGTCCTTACATATAACTGGAAGGGGCTTCCCAAAACTGGGGACACGAGCACTGGTGGCCTCGTGAGATATTGTTTGATCTCTTCGAAAGCCTTTTGGCACGCGTCATCCCAGATGAACGACACTCATTTCCTCATCAGTCTGGTGAAAGGTTGATATTTACCAGATAAATTTGATATAAATCTGTGAATGTACGTCAGCCTGCCTTATAATCCTCTTAACTCTTTGAGGCTACGGGGAGGTGGCATGTCTTGGATAGTTTTGACTTTATATGGATCAAGATGTATTCCCTTTGAAGTTACGACAAAGCCAAGGAATTTCTCACTAGAGACCCCCAGGAAAGACTTAGCTGGATTCATCTTGAGCTGGTGCTTCCTCATGAGGTCAAACACTGTCTTCAAATCTTTCAAGTCATCTTCTTTATTTCTACTCTTAATTGCTAGGTCATCTACGTAGCACTCCACCGTTTTTCGGAGGTGCTCCTGGAAAATTGCATGCATGACGCGTTGATACGTAGCACCTGCATTATTTAGGCCAAAGGGCATGACTGTATAGCAGTATACTCCGAGTGGCGTTCTGAAGGACGTATGCTTCTCATCATAGGGATACATCTTTATTTGATTATATCCCGAGAATCCATCCATGAACGTCATGCGCTCATACCCACAAGTATTATCTATCATGATATCAGTGATGGGTAGTGGGAATTCGTCTTTGGGGCAAGCCTCATTCAAATCCCTAAAGTCTATACAGACTCGGATTTTTCCATTTTTCTTGGTCACGGAAACTATATTTATGACCCAATCGGGGTGTTGTTCCTCGCGAATAAAGCCTGACGTGATCAACTTTTTGATTTCGGCTTCTATAGCTTCCATGATCTCTAGGCGGAATCTTCGTTGTTGCTGCTTTACTGGCTTAACTTCTGGTCGGATCTTCAATTTGTGAACCGCCACGCTTGGATCTAATCCTGGCATCTCCTCATAACTCCAAGCGAAAATATCAATGTATTCACGGATGAGGGATATCAATTCCTTCCTTTCTTCCGAGGATAGGTTCTCACTTATAAATATGGGTTTAGGATTTTTTTCATCTCCCATATTGATTTGGATCACTTTATCTTCAGTTGGGGGCTCCCGTTGTTCAAACTGAATCTCCCACTTCATATTAAGATACTTGTCCCAAAGGTCGTCTCTTACTGGTGATTTTTCCTTCAAATCTTCATCTTCGTGGATCGCGGAAGCCATGTTCGCAGATACCTCGTGAAAAATCGCACCTGTGCTGACATCTGAATTCCAGCATGATGATTCTGACGAATGATCGTATTGTCTTTCCTCATCCTTGTTGCTTGAGGAGGCCTCGGAAGTGGTAACGCAACCAACCCCCTGTCGGTTTTCTGGTAATAGTCTGACGCCTTCCCTTCGGGGATAAAAGGTTGAAGGATTGTCTTCCTTCCTTTTTCGAAATTCAACCCCCTGCCTTCGGCCAGATTGTATCATATTTTCTTTATTATTCTACGGGAATTTTCATCATAATGGAAGAACTCGAGTTTTCCCTATTCTTCCTCAGAATCTGAACTTTTCTCTTTGTTCCCGTGACTTGCTTTTCCAAATATTATGACTTTTTGGGTTCCGTTTCTAGGAGGGACCTCAAAGACAGCTTGGTTAGTACTTTCAACGTCATCACTTAATTCATATAAGGATGATCGGATAGGTGCTTGGAAGGAAGTCAGAGAATAAATCTCTTTTACACAATCGCTAAACGCGTCTGTGCTAGTGCTTGAGGGCTTAGAATCAACACCAGAAGAATAAGCAAACTCTAGATTTTCATTTATCACTCATTCACCATCAGAGTGAACGGAGTCATTTACATCAAGGCCCTCGAGGGTTATCACAATGGGCTCACCATCCCAAATTACATCCTCGGATTCCGAATCTTCGGATCTTGATTCTGTATCAGCCTCTTCGTCACTATCAGAGTCATCTTGAACGGGCTGTTCTGCGACGCCAAACGCATCTTGATACAGCATCGCGTCAGTAAAGTAGTTTTCAACTCCTTTAAAGGGTTGTTTTTCCGCAATGAGCGTCTTCACGTTCGTGTCTTTGTCGACATACTTCATGAATTGGTGTAACGTGGAGGGCACGATTAGATTGCTATGGATCCAGGGCCTCCCCAATAACAGATTGTATGACGTGTCCGCATCTATCATGTAACACGTGACTTCCATTTTCAGGTCGCCGATTTGACATTTGAGCTTTATTTTACCCAGGGGTCTACTACCGTTGGCATTGAACCCGAAGATAGTAGTGTTGGTTGCGGCTAATCTGTTCATCGGTACTCCAAAAAATATCAGCATTCTTCGCGGCATGATGTTCAAGGCCGAGCCTGGATCAACTTGAATACGATCAATTTCCGTAGATCCTATATATCCCTTGTAATACAAAGGGCGATAATGCTTATTACTTCTGACTTGCATATCTTCTGGAGAGAAGGTGACGCAAGGGATGTTTTTACTAGAGATCTGGTGACATGTCGCGCAAAGAGACTCTCCTTCTTCGATTATTTCTGGTATTTGGGCCAAGAACACTTCCGAATCTTGTAGAGTTTCTCTTAAAGCTTCCCTAGTAGATTTGGAGAGCTTCAGGAGCTCGTACAAGGTTATCCTTGCAGGAATATTGGCCAACTGTATTAGGATGTCGAACTGCAAGTTCTTTTCCCTTCTTCCTTAGAGCTTTGTCAAACTTCAGCTCCTTTTGCTTGCCTTTCTCTGGAGATGGTTGAGAACCCGATGTGTGGCAGTAATTCTTTAAGTAATCTTTTCCCGAACGGATCCCCGCGGAGGGAGGGTCTGCACGGCGACCAAGGAACTTCTGATTTCTTTTTCTGAATTGGTCAGAGCAGGAATGATCTCATCGTCTTCAGGAATTATGGAAACGACTTTAGAGGTGAAGACCCTCTCTCTTCGCTTCTTCCCGGATGAACTGGAATTCCATTGTTCATCATTTAGGAGATCAGGATATACCCATAGTATCTCCCCCTTATCAGCTTCAAAGGGGAATAGTCTTTTCTTTTGCTGTTGGTGTGGATCAAAATTTACGACTTGCATCGTGCCTTTATGGATGGGTTGCACTCCATCTTGAACTGTTGACTCTATCCAGTGGGGTGCTTTGCCGAACTTGATGGTCACCATGTTCGCAGTCACCTTCTTCAGGTGCTCTTGAAGCTTGATGATATTGGCGTCCACTAAGGCTTGAATTTTGTCTTTAAGGATGTAGCAGTTTTGGATGGGGTGGTTAATAATCCTATGGTAGACACAGTAGTTAGGATCATTAACTTTTCCAGCTTCCTCCAGACGTTTAGACTCTGGCAACTTCAGCATCTTCTTACTCATGAGGAGGTTAAAGATAGTCTTCGTGTGCTCATCCTTAAAGGAGTATTGCTTTTGTAATGCTCGCGTCTGAAGATGAAGTTTCGGGAAAGTCTTAGTGGGTTGTGGCGTATCAGTGACCATTGTCTCCTTTCCCTTATACCCTCAGGATCGGGACTTATAGTTGTTATTACCACTTCGCTTCGGTTTCTCCTCGCCTCCTTCTTCTTTAAGCCTTTGCGCAATTTCTTTAGCTTCTTCAGCTTGTAGGGCGAGATCCTTCCAAGTTGAGGACTTCACCGCCCCCATCCTGGCTAGAACCTTGGTCGATAAATTATGTCGACATGTTTCTACCAGGGTCTTTTCTGGCATCCTATGCGGGCACCTGAGAGAATCGTTCCGGAATCTTTTGATAAAGTCCCGAACTGACTCTCCTTTATTTTGTTTGGCGGCTAGAAGCGCCGGCATTGATACCTCCATATCATCTTTGTAGAATCTAGTAAGAAAGGTTTTCTCCATGTCGCTCCAGGAATTGATGGTTCCCGGTTCTAATCTCCGAAACCATTCAGAAGCTAGCCCGGTTAAGGTACTAACAAATATTCTTATAATAATAGGGTCATTTCAGGATAAATGCCCTATCTGCGACTTAAAATAGTAGAGGTATTGGTTTGGCGATCCTCTACCATCAAAAGATTTGAGCTTCAGCGGTTTGTAGCTTTCTGGGAACGGCACCGTTTCCCACTCCATGAGATATGGTCTTACTACACCCAGTTCTTGTAGGTCGCCCTTATGCATAAGGGCGTTCAGTTGGTTCTGCAAGCTCTCCATCCAGATAGTATTTGCATTTCCCTCCTGGTGCGTGGAGCGGTTGTTATCATCTTTACGATGTTCTTCTTCTTCTCGATTGTTATGAGGACCATGACCTTTTTCTTCGGTCTTCTTCCCTGTATTCTTCAGTTTGACTTTCTCTAACTCCATCAGAACGTGTAGCATATCTTTAAGCTCGCTGATGGCGTTCTGCTGCTGCTGGATATGCCTATCTTGCTCCTTCATTCTCCACATGAACTCTTCTGGAACATTGTTATGCGTCATATATGCAGAGGCGGAGTTTTCTAAGAATGAATCAGACGTCTGTGATTCAGCCATAACAGACTTGGCTATATCTTCTTCATCAGATGAGATCCCCCATCTGTCTATAATTCATAGGGATCGCCACCCCACTTCTGAGTCAAATGTGCCAAAAAACACCTCGCTCTTCGTTGGATGGATCTTTCGAACTCGAAGAGAGATCTGGGTCAGAAGTTTCTTCTTCAGAGATTTTCTTCGCCTTCTTCTTCTTCTTCTTTTCTCCAACGCTTATCATGTTGGAGGTCATCGCGGGGTATTCCGGCTCAGAAAACTCGAGCCCATGTCGTCTCCTTTTTGCCGATTGGGATGACGATGTTGATGGAGATGACAATCGATAAAACACCGAGGATCGGGCATGAGTTGAGCAATGACAGTGAGACAGTACTGTATTGATCAGTCGTTTACAGTGGCACTAAGATACATGGGATTCTTCTCTTCTTTTGTTTAGAAGTTCTCTAAGATCTCTTGCACCGGAGTCCTTTATGATGGGCTCATTTGTGAGAGATAGCTCGCGGATAGGCATGCACCTTCTGCGAATTCGAGGTTCGCAAAGGACGCGGATGTATGCTCCGCGTTGATTATGGACAACTTTGACGGGTTCACTCCGCTTCTTGTAGGAAACGTGAGTGAATCTTTCTGCATTTTGATCAACCATGCCCTTAGGCATCCATATTTGGATCGTAGGTTTCTGCCGAGATGAGTTGGCAGTTTCCTTTTATTGCGCGTTCCTGTGAAGGGCACGAGCTTTGCTTCTCCTTAGGTTTCTCCTTACTGTACGAGTGAGAGGAACCTCCTTCTCTGCATGACAGCTTTGCGGAGCGGATGGTGGTCGCTTCCCCTTGTTGAAGTGGGGACTTCAGTCCTCTTTGCTTGAGAGATCAAGAGTCTTTGTGGGAACTGGCAGGGAGCCCGTTGTTAAGGAAGGGGATTTCGGACTACCTTGGTCCGTAGATTCCCTCAACTGGGCTATTGCTATCTCCTTGGGAATTGACTCCTTGGAGATTTTACAGTATCCTCTTAGGGAAGTAGGGCTTTTGGAGTCTGAAGAAAGAAATTCTTCATACTTTTACTGGTCGACGGAAATGGTAAGCGAGTCGACCATACTACCAACTGGAATGTTGTCGGATTGAGCCACCACCAAGTCACCGGAGGTGATGGTAGTCCCCAGTGGAGTCGCCAATCTTCTGTTCGCCATGAAAGTTGCATACTCTTTATATCGAAGTATTTTCAATACAAGGATTACAATCGGACGGTTTCCCGTTTACAGAAGATGAGAAAAATAGCTTTTCTTCTTTTTTAAGGCTAGGTTTCTAGGTGGCTATGGAGGACGATCCTGCTCTCCGTTGACACTCCGTACAATATCTTTCAGTTGGCTAAAGGAAAGAAAAAGGGGCTCTTTACTCTTGATCACAAGGGATAACTTTTGGGAGAAGACGTCTATCTCTGTCTCTTTTTTTTATGTGCCTTTTCTCTCTGTGTGTCTTCTCTCTCGCTTCCCGCCTTTTATAGGGGGCTTGGAGTAACGTCCCGCCATATTTTGCTCGACCGTTAACTCCCACTGCTCGAGAAGTGCCGCCATATTTGTTAGGTGGTTATTCCCACGATTGGAGTAGCGTTGCTGCATTCGTTTGGCAGTTATTCCCACGATCCGAGGTGGCAACCCTCCGTTCGGGTTGGGTGACTTTGTATTAAATCCCTATCCGAAATCTATGGGTAGTGTCGCGAATCTCAGCTTTAGATTTACGAACTTGTTCTGTCGCCTGGATCACAGACCTCAGTTTCTTAGATTCGCGAACTTGAGTTTCTTAGGTTCACGGTTCCGATAAGTTGCGGCCTTCTGAATTCGTAAATCTGCTTTGCTTTTCCAAAATTTTTCGCCGACAGTAATTTGACTCATGAAGATCATCTTGAGAGCTTTCTGCATCAGTATTCCCTTCTTCTAGTCTTGCACTATCATATCTGATCAAATTAGGAGTTTCTACATTTAATTCAGTATCTACGGTAACTTCGATTTCTCTCTCTCGTATCGGGCGTTGGATTTGTGGTCGAGATACTACTTTCTTCCTCCTTAATGAGGCAGTTGGCCGAACGCGAGAAGATTCTGCCGGATCCATCTATGCAATACAAAGATATTTCATTCATAGGTGTTTTTTTATCAAAACAGTAAATTTTCTATGTGTAAGTAAGTAGTAACAAAGTATAATTTACTATAAATATCATATTTTCTCTATTTATTTTTTTGCTGCAAGATAGTGTAATATTAAAGTTTAAAGACCCTTAAACCGTCTTTTGTTACTTAATCAACTATTAGGACAATACCATTAAACTTCTAAATTAACTAATAAATTTTAATATTAAAGTCCATAATTAGAAAAATAACTAAATTTTCGCTTATTTTACAACTACGATTACAATATTATATTTTCTTCATAATTATAATCTAAATATTAAAAATCAAAATTAACAAAAAAATGCTAGAACCAATTTTGTTAGCTCTTTCACTCTTCCTCCTCCCATCCCAACAAAATCACAATGAAAAGTTGTTTGATCCAAAAATAAAAAAAATTAAATTTTAAAATAAATATTACTAAATTAGGAAAACTCACCTACTAATGGAGGGAAGTCTGCGGCGGTGCTGGGAGAACACCGGCAGCGACGGCGGGAGAACACTGGCAGCAGCTGCGGGGTCGGCGGCGTTTGGGGGTTCGGCGGCGGTATCGAGTGTACGAATGAGAGAGAGAGGAGATTTGGAAGGAGAAGGAGGTAGAGAAGAGAGGATGAGGGGAAGTGGGGGAGGAAAGAGGGAAGAGGAAGTTTGGGTTTTGGGTTAGGGCGGTTGGAGGAGAAATGAGGAGAGAAAAGAGAGATAAGGAAAATATACCTCAAGGGTATTTTCGGAATACCAATTGTGCTCACTAAGAAATTCCCTCCTTTACTAAAATCAAAGTGGGCTCACTAGGAAATCTGGGCTCACTAGGAAAAAAGTTGTGCCCCTTTAGAAGTTCCGCCCCTATGTACAGGAGTTTCCAAAGGAACACACCATTTTTCCTACTTGGGCCCATCTCTGTTCTTGCTAGCTGATGAATAACATATATTGTATTTTTCCTCTCATACTTTATCTATTTTTGTATATAAATAAATATTACTCGGGTATTTTTAGTATTTTTTGCAGCTAATCCGAATTATACAAGGAAAAGGCATGAAATCAGAGTTGGAGTCGGAAATCAGAGTCCGAAAAGTTACTAAAGTGGGCAAGACTACGAGACTATAATGCTGTAGAGACTCAAAGTCGAATACAGTCAGGAATATTAAATTTAAAAGACAAGTGTTACATTCGTACAAAGTTTCATGAATTTATCTCAAATTTTATCCGCTATTTAGCGGTTTTAAACGCTATTTAGCGGCCCAATGTGGGCCCCATGAGACGAAATTTTTCCTGTGGCTTCGTTGTAATTGTTTCACTTTTCATTTCTGCTAGAAAGAGGGTTTAGTTTTCGAGACCTATTTAGAGGCCGACCCTTGTATTGTGACGGTATCCTGGAATTTTTGTACGCGTTTTTTGAGATTAATAAAGTTAGGGTTTTTACTGAAGGTCGACGGCACAACACCGTGTCCAGAGGTAACCCATTATTCTTGAGATTCTTATTTTCCTTCTGCATAGATTTGATTGCTTTTTAGATTAGGGTTTACTGCTTTCTAGATTATGGTTTACCGCTTTCTACATTAGGGTTAATCATTCTATGAATAAAAAGTTGATCTTCCTTAGTAAAAATCATGAGTAGCTAATTAGATCAGCTCTAGGTTGTAGATGAAGCTAAGATCCACCATGTAATTATTTTCTAATATTTTTCTTCTTAAATAAAATTAATAAAGCCATGATTTCTCAAATGAAAGATTAAAATACAAGGACCCGAAGTTTAGAACTTTGATAGGTTATACTTGAATTAGGATTCTTGATAATCTATACTTAGTTAGAGATTGGGGTTGCTGGTTTTGTCTTTCTATTTGAATTATCTAAAAGATTTAGTTTATTTTTATAAGAAGTAGCATCCTTTGATGAGCTATATTTGCACAACACTTGATAGCTCATGCTTAGGGCACTTTAAGTAAAAATTAAACTAAAAATATTGAATTTTTATGATAGAAGAAAATAGTAGAAGTAAGAACATGGCTGAAAATTAGTGGATTCTATATCCTAGGCTACTTAGATTAATCCAACCTCAATTTAGAACCTTTGGTTAGTCCGTTGAACTATAGAGAAAGTAAGAACGCAGAAACATCTTAGATTTTTGTGAGACGACCTGTACAGCGCTACAACGATACTGTGCGCTTGCAGTAAATATAACACATCAAGTTTTTGGCGCCGTTGCCGGAGATCGGCGGTGTTTTTTTTTGCTTTTTCTAGCATTTTACGGGTTAACAGTGTGTGTGAGTGTGTAGGAAATAGAAATTGCAAAGACAGGAAGATTTAAAGGATTAAAAGAGCCTCTGGACCAAGTATAAAAACGTACAAAGGCAAATTCTTCAGTTTTGCCGCTATTCAGCGGCTATAACCGCTATTTAGCGGTCCAAGAGGTAAGTTCTGAACCCAAATTTTCTCTGTTTCTGTAGTTTTACTTCTTGATTCTGTAGAAAAATAAAAAAAAAATAAAAAAATTAGAAACAGTAGAAATCACATTTTTATTTGATCATATATATTCCACCGTTTTATCTCTCCACCACACCCCACTTCTTGCATTAGTTTAGGAAGTTCACGCATACACTCCGGTCGCTGGTTTATGCCACATTGGACCCGTGATCAATTTGGTCGACTTGTGAGATCAGATTTATTCATGGGAGACAAGATGGACTAGCCGATCCCGATCATTCAGGATCGATGTTACCCGTTACGTACATCATTACCATCTACATCAAACTTCCACACGTAGCGGGTAATCACTATGAATTAAAACCGCAGTACATTAGTATGCTTCCCAAATTCACTGGTTCTGATTCAGAAGATGCATATCTCTTTATCAGTGAATTTCAAGAAGTATGCGTAATGATTAAACTGCAAAACTTATTGGAGGACGTAATTAAGCTCCGCTTCATCCCTTTTGCACTTAAGGATAATGCCAAGAAGTGGTTGTACAGTATACCTACTGATTCAATCACTACTTGGGATGAATTCGTTACAGTACTTCTCAACAAGTATTATCCTACGCACAAGACGGCAAGAATCAGAAATCAAATTAATCAATTCCGTCAAGTGTCAGGAGAACCCTTCTGGAAATATTTAGAACGGTTTAAGGATTTATTAGCTCAGTGCCCCCACCATGCAATAGAAAAGTGGCGGTTGTGTCAAATCATATACGAAGGACTTGATTACACATCCAAAACTCTTCTGGAATCCATGTGTCAAGGGGAGTTTATGAGGAAAAACGAGGATGAAGCATGGGACTTTCTTGAGGACCTATCGTGGAAGACCATGCAGTGGGAGAGTCCCGCTGAGAAGCCTAGTATATTAACTTCTGCTCATAAGAGTGGGATCCATAGCGTCGATAGCTCTATAGCTGCCGAAGCTAAGATCGCAGCCCTTATGAGAAGAATTGAGGCACTGGAGACTCCTAGTGCTCCACCAGTGGGTCAAGTAAATCAAATTCAAATTCCCACATGCTTTAATTGCGGAACTTCGAATCATGTTATGGAGGAGTGTCCATTATTAATGAATTCCATGGGTCGCACACTTGAGTAGGCTAACGCCTTATATCAACAACCCATGAACAATCATTAAGCTCCTACATACAATCCTGGCTGGAGAAATCATCCAAATCTATCATGGGGTCAAGGGCGATATCAGGGGGGCCCTAACCCTAACATGCAACCTCCAGCCACTGGTCAGTTTCCAAGACCAAATATGGGTACTTATCAACACCCAAATATTTCAAACCATGGGAACAACCAGAATAGACCACCTGTAAAAAACCACTCATATCCACAACAGGGGTCTAATAATGAACAAGAAAAGCGACTTCAGTCACTTGAGAAGCACGTTGAAAATCTTCTCAAGTCTCAGTCCAACCTTGACACATACATGCAGAATCTTATGAAAGTGTCAACTGATTTTATTCAAAGAACAGATCAGCACCTGCTCGTGAACTCTCAATCTATTAAGAATGTAGAGCAGCAGGTTGGACAACTAGCTAATCAAATGAGTGAACGTGGCAAGGGCACTTTTCCAAGTCAACCCATAACAAATCCTAATGTCAGTTCCTCAAACTCCAATCAGTCGCATGTTCACCAATGCAATGCCATTCACACTCTTAGATCTGGCAAGCAAGTGGATAATAGTGTAGCCGTGCCCCCTGATCCCACTCCTACTATCTCGCAGGCTACATCATCTCTTCCACCCGTTTCTCCACAATCATCTCCATCACCTCCATCACCGTCACGTACTCATTTGGAAGAACCTGTTCCTGAGCCGAAAGCACCATATCCAAATCGGCTTAGGAAGCCTTCACCGCAAGTAGAAAAGATTCTTGAAATATTTCAGCAAGTGAAGGTTAATATTCCACTCCTTGACATGATACAACAGGTTCCTACTTATGCTAAGTTCCTCAAGGATTTGTGCAGTAAGAAACGAGCAAGAAACGTTCCTGAGAAAGTTTTTCTTGCTGCAAATATATCACATATCCTCTCTAACTCCTTGCCTATCAAGTTCAAAGATCCAGGTTCCCCTACAATCTCATGCACCATTGGGAACACTACATTTGATAGGGCGTTGTTTGATTTAGGGGCAAGTATCAATTTGCTTCCTTACACTGTTTATCAGCAACTGGGGTTAGGAAAATTTCAACCTACCAAGGTCACATTACAGCTAGCTGATCGTTCAATTAAGAGACCACTTGGTATGGTTGAAGATGTGCTCATTAAGGTTGGCGAGTTTATTTTTCCTGTAGACTTTATTGTTTTAGAAACTGAGCCAATCTCCAATCCACGGAATCAAATTCCCATTATTTTGGGTAGACCATTCCTTGCAACATCAAATGCATTGATTGATTGTAGGAGTGGTCTCATGAAGTTATCGTTTGGAAATATGACTGTGGCATTGAACATATTTAATATGGATGAGCACGCAACGAGCTCTCTCATTGAGGTCAATATGATTCATAGTTTGCACTCTCATTCGACCTCTTCCACTGATGATGAACCTTCATTTGAGCAAATGTTCAAAGATGAGCTCATACTATTAGAAGAATTGGCACATACTGCAAGTGTGCCATTGAATTATGAGCAAACTTTTGAGGATTTGTTTGCAGAGGAGCTCGCATTACTTCATGAGTTAGAAGAGCCACCACCACATTCAGTTAATCATATTAGACTCTTCTCACCTCATGATATTTCTACATGTATGCTTGTTACTAACGATGATTGGCAGGTTTATAATAAAGAATTCTTTAACCCAATTGTTAATGCTTACATGTGGACAAAGAAAAAGCGAGGACGACATAAGAAGCAGACAGGTAATCTCGTGACTTGTAAGAGGTTGATGAAATATAATAATGCACTCACTTCACGTTTAAAACGCACACACTATAGAAGTGGGAAGCGATCGAGAGGTCGTAACCGCTTTTCATGCGTTAATAGGGTGATGATATTGAGATCGTAACTTTTACGATTCTCATTATTTGTATAGTATTTGTATAATAGTTTTCACATTTTGTTTTACCACACTTGGTTTGTGTATGAGGGCATACACAAGTTTATGTGTGGGGGAGTAGTTTTTAGGAGATTTTTATTTTTAGGATTTTATTTTATTTTTTATTTTTTTTATTTTTAGTATTTTGGGTTTCTTTATTTTACATTTTGGGTAGTTTTTAGGGTAACTAATTTAAAAAATTTAAAAAAAAAACCTGAAAAAATTTTTAAAAAGAAAAATTATGTTTTTCATCAATAGACCAAACTAATTACAGATAAATGGATAAATTTAGATTTGAAATTGGATAGGAGAGTAGATTGGATGATACACTTTGAAATTTATGAAAAAGATCAAAATCTGAAAAATAAATATTGCTAACAGTAGTTTTGAGGCAAGTATACATCTATTTTTCACTTCACAATAGGTTATTAGGTTAAGAACAAAGATGATAACGATTGAGTAAGTTTTCTCTCTCTAAAAAAAATTAGAAAAAAAATAGAAAAAAAAATTAAAAAAAAAGTGAGAATAAAATAATGGGGTGAGCCTGGTATTAAGGCAATAGCCTCGAGAGTGATAAAATAATGGAGTGCGCCTGGTATTAAGGCAATAGCCTCAAGAGTAAAAAAAGAGTATGATCCAAGTAATCGGGTACTTTGCGCCTAGGTAAGCGTGAATATTCGCATGAAAGGTGAAATATTCTTAAAAAAAAAAAAGAAAAAAAAAGAAAAAAAATTGTTATGAGAGAGGAGATGAATCATGAGTTAGAGTTCGAGTCCAAAACCGAAGTAGACTATCACACGTGTACGTAGATGTATAGGAGCAAATGGATTATATATTAGTGAGTATTGAAAGATAGGATTTAAATTTTTGATTAAAATGATAAGTGTATCTGATATGACGCTCAATTTGAAAATTGATAATCTAGATGCGTTCTTGAGTTTGTATATTAGTGAGATTAATTGATGAAAACATGATAAAAAAAAAAGATTCTTCTTTCTTTTGTATAAAATTTTTATTTTTCTTGATTTTTGGTTATTCTTATTTTTCATTTCTTTATTCCTTAATCTATCTTCTTCATGAATTTTGTGGGTATATTCACTGCAAACCCTAACGAGACAACACTCGTCCACTAGGGTAATCTAGGGGTTTAAAGGCTTGTTGCACGTGCTAAGTGTAATCGCGATTCCTGCGAAAGTGAGTTAGGACTTTTGTTTTTGTTTTCTTTTTTTTTTTCTTTTTAGGTTTAGGTTTTGCTCGAGAACTAGCAAAAGATAGGTGTGGAGGTGTGATGAATAACATATATTGTATTTTTCCTCTCATACTTTATCTATTTTTGTATATAAATAAATGTTACTCGGGTATTTTTAGTATCTTTTGCAGCTAATCCGAATTATACAAGGAGAAGGCATGAAATCAGAGTTGGAGTCGGAAATCAGAGTCCGAAAAGTTACTAAAGTGGGCAAGACTACGAGACTATGATGTTGTAGAGACTCAAAGTCGAATACTGTCAGGAATATTAAATCTAGAAGACAAGGGTTACATGTGTACAATGTTTCATGAATTTATCTCAAATTTGAGCCGCTATTTAGATGTTTTCACCGCTATTTAGCGGCCCAATGTGGGCCCCATGCGACGAAATTTTTCCTGTGGCTTCGTTGTAATTGTTTCACTTTTCAGTTCTGCTAGAAAGAGGGTTTAGTTTCCGAGGCCTATTTAGAGGCTGACCCTTATATTGTGACGGTATCCTGGAATTTTTGTACGCATTTTTTGGGATTAATAAAGTTGGGGTTTTTACTGAAGGTCGACGGCACAACACCGTGTCCAGAGGTAACCCATTATTCTTGAGATTCTTATTTTCCTTCTGCATAGATTTGATTGCTTTTTAGATTAGGGTTTACTGCTTTCTAGATTAAGGTTTACCGCTTTCTAGATTAGGGTTTATCATTCTATGAATAAAAAGTTGATCTTCCTTAGTAAAAATCATGAGTAGCTAATTAGATCAGCTCTAGGTTGTAGATGAAGCTAAGATCCACCATGTAATTATTTTCTAATATTTTTCTTCTTAAATAAAATTAATAAAGGCATGATTTCTCAAATGAAAGATTAAAATACAAGGACCCGAAGTTTAGAACTTTGATAAGGTATACTTGAATTAGGATTCTTGATAATCTATGCTTAGTTAGGGATTGGGGTTGCTGGTTTTGTCTTTCTATTTGAATTATCTAAAAGATTTAGTTTATTTTTATAAGAAGTAGCATCCTTTGATGAGTTATACTTGCACAACACTTGATAGCTCATACTTAGGGCACTTTAAGTAAAAATTAAACTAAAAAGATTGAATTTTTATGATAGAAGAAAATAGTAGAAGTAAGAACATGGCTGGAAATTAGTGGATTCTATATCCTAGACTACTTAGATTAATCCGACCTCAATCTAGAACCTTTGGTTAGTCCGTTGAACTATAGAGAAAGTAAGAACGCAGAAACACCTTAGATCCTTGTGAGACGACCTGTACAACCCTACAACGATACTATGCGCTTGCAGTAAATATAACACATCACTAGCCGAACGGAGCCTTAGAGCCCAAACTTTTTTCCAAGAGCACGGGCCGTCGGCCCATGATGATCCAAATGGACAAAAATAAAAAAGAAAATTTTTAAAAATAGCAGAAAGTTGACAAAACATGCAAGTCTGAAGTCTATCTGACAATGTACGTGCAGTACATGACAGATGGAAGAGGCAGTAGTACAAAATATTTTATCCAAGATCTGGCTTTTCTTCTCCACTTGCAATTTTGAGTTTTTGAGACAGACAAAGCAAAGGGTTAGTTGCCCTAGCCTTTTCCTCTGGCTAAAGAGATTTTCTAGCTGGTTGCCCTGCTGTTAAGGGATTCGGCTCACCGGCAACCAAGGCCCACTTTGATCTCGTGCCAACTTGGGAGAGCACCAGGCCGCAGGCCTTACTGCCGGACCCCCATTGAGAGGCGATTTTTTCAAGCGCAAAAATCGATATCAGTGGTCAGAGGATCTATCTCCATGCAAAAGCAAGTCAGCAACAAAAGTAAATAAAGCCGACACTAATCGAGGTGGATCTTGGCCCAAAGCCAATGTACCATCGTAAAGATTTTGCAATCCCCTGACTACTCACTCTATTATTTTTCATTTTTTTCTCCTGAACCCTCACGAGACTTCTAGCTGATTGATGAGTTATGATGAATTTAGATTATATTTGTTTACACGAAAGAAAAGTTAATTTCACTATTTTATGTATTTGTTTGGCAAAAAAAAAGAAAATTGAAAGTTATTTCTATTAGAATAACGTGGATCCCATATAGCAACTCTACTTTCTCTTTTATCTTCCTCTCATTGTTTTATTAGAATAACTCTTGAATCTTAAGTAACTATGTAAAATACTATATTTTATTTAACTCTAACTATTAGTTTCCAAATCTAGTGAATGAAACAACTAAAATATTACTATTATAATATTTTAATTAACAATAAGATAATAATCTTTTTATTTTCCTATTTACTTAGTTTCCACTTCAAAAAATTAACACACAAATATTAGAGTTTTATTGAAAATAGTTCTTCCTAAACTTCTATTTTGAAAATTACTTCTTGTTTTCTTCCTTACTTTTTCTGCTTTCAGACAGGGTTTTAGATAAATTGGTTTTCAAATTATGGACAACTGAAATCTTGTTCTTTTCCAATAAATCGTTCTTCTAAAAATGTTACTATCTCTTGACTCAGAACACTATCTCTTGACTCAGAACGAGGGGCAGACATAGGCTTGGAGTTATTCAGGGTCAAGCTTTTCTGACAACTTGTCACGATATAAGGGATGAAGTGTTCCTACTAAGAGAGTGCAAGGATGGTGCTTCCGATCCAATGTACAAATTTATGACACTACAATTCTAATATAAAAATCTGTTTTCTTTTTCGAAGGATATATATGTGCAATAATATAATGTATAATTTATCACTCTTAAAGTTTTAAACTCTCATTTAGATCTCCTGAACTGCGGAAAAAATATCTTTAGCTGAGCTTCTCTGTCAGTTTTTTTTTTTTGGCAGTCCAGAAGATTTGAGTAAGAGTTTTAAATTTTATGGATGATAATTTATACAATTCTCATATTACAAGAGATTTTGGTAAAATTTAGAGGGGAGCGGCTGCCCAACCGAGGGTATGGGCCTACCCTCAGTTGAGCGTGGGCCTACCAATGCTCAAAGCTACTATACTGTCGTTGAGATTTCGCACTCTACTGTCGTTGACAGTGATGTTCGTGATTATCCAATCACATGCTATAAGATCTACAAATATGTCACGATTAACATGTATATTTAGAGTTAAACTTAGAGTCTTAAGAGGTTGGCTGCTTTCTAACAATAATTTTGAGTTTGATCAAGTCAAGACATAAAAATTTGATATGTCTTTATAAAATTAGTTATTACCATAGCATGTAGGTTTTTCTCATTCATTATTTTAACTTTTTTATATCATATTAGTCAATATAAACGTTTCAAAATAATTCATCAAATTACATCTTTATTATGTATTAGCTTGCAAATTATAATTAGGGTCATTCAATTCATATTGTTATTATATATAGAATATTTTTTCGGTACCCCATACTTGTAAAATATATATTTTATACAGGTTTGAATTACACCAATAATTTTACTCCAGTCTGGATTCTTGGTCCGCCATTTATAATAAGACGGTCAATTTCTCAAGGGGATAAAAAGGGTGGCAAGGCATATCAAGTCACTAAGCTTACTTTTCCCCCACTAAAGTTTGTAGGGGTGCACAATATTATTCTCACTGGAATATCTCATACACATCTACACTACATATCCATCGCCACTGTCATCAGTTATTGTAACTTACTATTGGGGTGAAGATTCTCAGTTAT